>PVKE010020584.1:0-27354 GCA_004027555.1 Craseonycteris thonglongyai | reverse complement strand
AAACAGTAATCAGGTCTTTCAAGAAGTGTGGTATATCAAATTCTTTGGACGGTATGGAGGATGACTTCTTGTGGCAAGATGAAGGGGAAGCCGAAGCTGAAGCCACACCATCTGATTCGGAATTTGATCCATATGATGACTGTCTTACAAATGTACCACAAGAGGTCATTGATGAACTTATGATGTCAGAAGAAGAACACGATGAGGATTTTGAAGGATTTGAAGCTCACAATGCTCCTCTGCCTAGAAAAACCTCTTATCATCCCAGTCAGTCACAAACAAGCGTTTTCTGCAAGTTCTTCATGTAGTCTTCTTTCCAGATGATGCCATCATTGTTAATGTTCTCTTTTGGATTTCTTGTTTCTCGGTCAAGTTCATGGCATTGCCATTTGTGAAGAGACCTTCCATTTATCGTATCAATGTACGGTATATTACGGTATGTTTGAAAAATGTTATTCATTAAAAATTTAATTAGAAAAAGAACTGGTGTTGCCTCGGAAGTGGGGGATAGTTTTATACTGTGAATATAGGCCTAAACCTATGTTTTAACTGTAAAATTAGGGGGTCGTCTTATACGCCCGGTCATCTTATACGCCGGAAAATACGGTATGTTTTCCTCACAACATCTATCTGTCTTTCAAAAAACATCTATGAAAGTATGTTACATATCAAGCTTCAAGGATTTCTCATCTCACTTGGAATCAAAAAACAAATACGACAAAAGCCATTAATTCACTCCTTAGAGATCTCACATGTACAAAATGTCTGTGGAGCGAGGGAGATGACATTGATAAAGTGAAACAAACCAGGATGAATGGCAATGGAGAGGGCTTCACCTTTAAAGAAGCAATAAGGAGTGGTGAAGACTATGACTTTTTCTACTGCAATGGAGTGCTACTAAACTCTAGTTGTCCCACTTGGAAGTAGCCCTACTAGTGTTCTGATCTATTGAAGAGAATCCAGAAATTCAAATTTTTATGTGAAAGCCCCATTTGAAAATATTTGGCTCAATAAGAACAGGGGAAAATAAAAATCACTGTGTAGACAGAATACATCTGCAAGACAGATGTCCAAGATCAGAACCACAGGCCACCAGTTTATCACCTCTGCCCTGCTCAGTCTGGCTCTGCCTTGCTCTGCAACCACAGTTCATGCTACTCTTTTCCTTGCTGACCACATTCTCACCACAGTGGTTTCCTTTCAGGTTCTCAGTTTTTTGTTTTTTGTTTTTTTTAGCGCTTCCATACTCTGTTCTTTGTGCTTCTTGTTTTATGCCTACAGTTGTTTTGGGTCCTTCTTCAAACCTCATCTCAGCTTTCACTTCCTCAGAGTGGTATTTTCTGACCCCTGTCCAGAACTTCTACCCCACCCTTTGCCTTATGTTTTCTTCCCTTACACCACCAGTGTTTCCTCAAAGTGTGGTCTAGGGACCAGTGAGGGTTCCACAAGGTCAAAACTAGATTCATTGCAGTAGTAAATTATAGCTTTCTTTTTTTACTCTCATTCTTGTATGACTGTATAATGGGGTTTTCTAGAAGCTATATGACAAGTGATATTGCAATAGACTGAATGCAGAAGCAGATAGGAAAATTCAGCTCTCCTCCATTAAGCCAGACATTAGAGAAATCTGAAAAAAGCATAAAACACCACCATGCTTCTCAGTGATTTTTGTTTTGAAAATCATACGATTATTTTCATAAATTTATGTTATTTCTATTAATAAATATATAATGGGTTTTTATGGTTACTTTCTAATACATTAATACACATTTGTATTTTTCCTCAATTTTAATTTTTATGATAAATATCGATATACACAGACCGCAAAACAAGTTCCTTAAGGTATATAGTGCTTAAGAGTCTTGAAAACAACATTTTTGAGAATTCTTTCTTTATAGATATATAAATGCAAGTACCATAGGGACAGGCACTTCATTTATTCACCACCAGTTTAACATCCTTCAGCCTACAACATAGGCACTCAGTACACATATGTAGAGCAAGTGAATTAATAAATGAACATATCACACATCTGAATAGAAGTTATGTTTAAAAGGATAAGTTTGAGCTAGCTATATAGGAACCTTTTCATACATGACATGAAAAGTCTCCTAAATGGAAGTAACAGAAAAAAAGTGGTTGTATTAGAAAAATTGCTTTATTGTGACTGTTAAATAATTTTTAAATGTTTCTTTTTATCCTGTACATCTTTACCAACTCTTAAACCCTTTCCTCCCTTTAACTTTTAGAGTGGGCAAAAGTTTCTAAAACCTTTGTACGTTTCTTACAGCTATGAACATATACAAGAGCTGTCTGGAAAATATCCAGCTATGTAGTGTGAAAAATAGAGGCATTGATGGGTGGATATTTTCCCAACAGCCCTCGTATGTGCTAATGAATGAGGTCCCATCAATTTAAATGGAACACTGACAGAAAACACAACTTAGTTCATTAGTAAGGCATGACAAATTTACAGCCAGAAACTCATGGTGACTTTTATAGAGAAACATAAATTAGAGGTGGTCAGTGTTAAAATCTGAACCCATTCAGGAAAAATACACATAGTCCTCAAAGCAAGCAGTTAATATAAACATGTGGTATCTGTGGTGTGATTTGAAGGGCTCCAGGGGAGGTCTTTCTCCCTCCCCCACCCAGGGGGCACAAGTGTCTAAACTGTACCTTTTGAAAGCCTTTCTTAAAAGTGTCTCTGTTGTGCTCCTTTAAAATGCAAATACCATAGAGAACATCAAGAATTTGGTCTCTGGTACCAAACTTCTGTGTTTTATTCTGGCACCATGTTTATTTGCTGCATGATTTCAGGCAACCAATTGAACATCTCTATGCCTCAGTTTATGTACTTGTAAGATAGGGAGTCCTATAGAGTCATTGTGAGAATTAAATAATTTGTAAAAATTAGTAGAATGGCCCCCAAGACAGGGCATGTCCTCTGTCAGTGTTACATTTAGTGTTATGGAATAGTGGGTAGAATAGGAAGCTGGTGTCAAAGAAGACTAGCTGTGCAGCTAAATGGGCAAGATACCCTGAATAAGTCATTTAGCAGTTCTATCGTTTGTTTTCCTAATCTAAAAAAACAGATAAATGTGCTGAATGCAAGGAATAAATAATAACATTGAAAATTCTGTATGGTCCTTGGTCTCAGGAAGTTTACAATCTAATGGAGGAAGAACTAATATAGTATAAATTCTTCAGAGTACATTAATGGAGGCGTTTATAAGGTGCTATGGAATCATGGAAGAAGATCATGACAATTTTGATTAGTGGCATCCAACAGGACATGGAAGAGAAAAGAGCCTTCTAGATGGACTTTGGACACATTAGAAGGAAGCTGCTGTGCTACTCTGGTTGGACAGGGTCATTCCAGGTTGGCAAGAAGTACTGATTGAAATGTTTCTATAATGAGGAATGCACAGTGCTTAGTATACAATTAGAGGTGGAGTTAATAGAAAATTAATATAGGAAAAATGAGTTCAGGAATACCATGGAAAACATAGAACTCTACAAGTTATTGGCTGAGCTTTTACTCTGCAAGAAGGAGTGAGACTGAACATGTTTAAATATGAGAGTTTTTTTATCATCTGTTACCATTTCTTCTATAAGAACATAAGCTTGGTAATAAGACAAAGGAAGAATTTGTGAGAAGAGAGAGTAAAGTCTGAGAAAGTGGCTGGAAGGAGAGGGACCTGAAGTTGTAGTTAAAGGTGAGAATTAGACACAAGGACCTTTTTGGTTTGAGGAATGAGGGACTGAGGGTCAAGCATGATTTGAAGTCTGAATTCCAGAAACCGGTAAGATGCTATTAAGTGAATAATGCTCCTAAGAAAAAGAGACTCTGGTTTGTGAAAGAAAAGAATACATCTAGCAATAAATCTAATACTTCTAAGTACCTACAGTTGGAAAACATATTAATCAAAAACATATTTGAAGTGCTCATGGCTCCTCTGATTCACATTCCTTCCCACCCCCACCCCGCCAGTGCCTGGCATGGAGAACATCAGTTAATAGGAATCCAACCCTGATGGAAGGAAAAGGCTCGGGTATGGGGTCTGGAAAGGACAAGAATGTGGGAACAGGAATGAAGCTATGTTGAAAAACATCAACTATTATACATATGTACTTTTTCTTTGAGAGGTTTTATGAGGCCATAACTGTTAAAAGTAACACAGAAAATATGTGCTTTTAACATTTAAGAATGGACCTGTTATTAAGTAGGTCTATATATCTAGCAATCTCTGCCAGTCTTATAATGAGATTCTGATTTTCTTTGCTGCTAAAAAACACACTTTCATTATAATTTGCTAGCTAATTATACTTCATTATGAACATTAAATTCATATGTGATTACTTGCAACATTATCAAATCTATGTAGGGGGAGGGACACTCTAGTCCATTCATCCAAGTTACTAAACACTGTACTGAAATGTAATATCAGGATTTCATATAAATACACTATTGAAAAACCTTCACTATTCTCCTTGCAGTTAAAATTGAAGTTACTCATAATTTATTTCATTAAAATACACAGGCATTTTGTATTATTAAATATACATTCAACTTAGGTTTTAGAAATAGTAAATAATCTTTCCTGATATATCCCAGTTTAAATGTGTATTTTGGTCTTATAATACAGCTTTTGCTTTGACTAAACAAGCTTGTAAAGCATGGAATATGGGCAATTCCTAATATATAGATAAAGTGTTTTCTGAAGTGTTATTGGTTGTTTGCCCCAGTTTCTTTTATGACACCTGGCATAGCCATAATAGCAGGGTATTAAACCACACTGGCATTAGCTGTGGAATCCTGAAATCTGTTACTCATGGAATTTCTCCAGAGTATAATCATATCCTCTCCTAACCCAAAGACCAATTTTGACATCATGTAAATTTCATGAATAACCTCTGCTTCCAGAGAAAATACGGTATATGGCCATCAGCTGGTTAAAAATATATTACTAATGCATATCAATATTAATAATGAAATTTCTATTTTAAAATATAAAGGACGGCACGAGGGAAAGAAGGTTTCTGATGCTGTCTTCAGTCAGCTACTTGTAATGTCTTCACTGGGAAAGAAGTGCAGCATACAATATTCTAGAAGTAACAAAATAGCTGCTGACAGGTCAGGTTGTCGCACAGATACATATAGCTTGTCCTACACAGTATTAAAAATGAATTAGTTGTCAGCAATTTTAAATTGCAAGATTTCATTATAACAATGAAAGTGTTTGTTTCTCATGAAAAATTTAAAAACCTGGTAGTACAGAGACTGTAGTAGTGGGGAAATGATCCCCCCCTCTACACAGGACATGCACTTTCCTACTCTTATTGGAAAGTGCCTTACTGTATCCTCACTCTGAGACCAAAACTCATCTCTGACTTACTGTGTCATTAATTTGTAATATTTTCTGGCCTCCTTAACTCATTTACACTACATACTTATTTTCTAAAGCTATGGAGAGCTTCGCTCTCATGATGTCTTCTATAGGGAGAAGGTTAACTAGTGTGTATGTGTCTGTGTGTATTTATACATATAGATATATAAGGAAATAAATAAGCTCCTAGTATTTCAATGCTACTCTGCACCCTCATTTTCCTGCCTTGCTAGCACCATTACATATCTCCTGCCTGGACGGGCAATTCACAAAATTTCAGAAGTACCTGGGACAAGACAGGGAAACATGGGGAGGTCAATGAACTAAAAACTGTATGAAAAGTGAGAATGGGATTACCTTCATGCTATCATTATTTATTAATGATTTCTACAATGTAATACTTTGAAATATTGGCACTTTTATTAGAATGTGTGTCCTAACACCAAAATCTTGCCTTATGTATTGCTGACATATATGTATTTTCTCTATGTTTGAAAATATATATTGATTATTCAAAAATGCATTTGCAACCATTAACTATAAAATATTGTAAATTTCCATAATAGCATGTTAAATTGCTAATTTGTTGTTTATTACCAAATAATAGCTTTCCAAATTTGGATTTCTCCAGTAGGCATTCCAACCCTTCCTTGGAAGTCTTTCTCACTTTTTTCTGTTTAACTGAAACCTGCTCATGTTGTTTTTTTTATTTTTTAAGATTTATTTTATTGTTTGAGAGAAAGAGACAGAGACAGAGAAAGAAGGGTGGAGGGCCCAGAGCAGCCTCCATAGTTGCACATCATTAGTTGTGACATGGCTTTACTAAGGTGACCAGCTGTTCTCCTTTAGGGAGCACAGTCCTCCTTTTGGAAGTTCTGTCCTCCCTCGAATAGTGTCCTCCCAGATGTCCTCCTTTTCGACTTGTGTTCAGTTTTTATCCACAGAACTACCAGACATTAAAATAGACAACAATTGTCTATTTGAAGAAATTAGAAAACTGAATATTTAACTTCTGAAAAATTGGTCGAGTGGGAAAATGAACATGTTGAAGTTGATAAAAGATGGGTGGAACTATTCAACCATTTCAAAAATGCACATATATCATATGGAAATTTACTTCTAGTCCAATTTACATTGTGCTGTCCTGGCACTAACGCAACAGTTGAAAGGGTATTTTCAATTGCTAATGATTTTTGGACAACTGAAAAATCAAGACTGAATGTTGATACTCTAGCTGCAGCACTTGCTGTGAAATTCAATATGAAAAATAGTTCTTGTACGGATATTTTAAATATTTTGTTAGAAAATGACACATTAACAAAAAATACTCATTCAATCGAAAAATATTCATATTTAAATAATAATTAATCATAATATGCCTGTTACCTATTTACTGTATTATAACGCTTTCTATTTAGTTATTGTTGCAAAGAATAAATTTTTTTATTTGCAATATTTGTTTCTTTAATTTATTTATGTCTTCCTTATTTATTTATGTCCTCCTTTTCATTGGAAGAAAGTTGGTCACCTTAGCTTTATTCCACACAGTGGATGTGGGGCCATGAGAGATGGGAACCTAACCCGGGGCCTCCCACATAGGAGGTGAGAACCTTCACCATCCAGCCATCTCAGTAGTTACCAGTGGCGCTGCACTTGAGCATATGGGTTCGCAAGGGCTGGGGCAGTGAATCAAACCCCATTCCTACAATTATAAGGCAAGTGCTCAACCACTGAGCTATTTTGGCTTTCCTAAACCAGGAAACTTCTTAAAGTGTGGTTTTCACTGTGCAAATAAATTTCTTTTAATTTGAATTTTGATCGTGATATCATAGAATTTTGCTCATAATATCATAGGAAAAAATCACTGAACTTCTCAGAAGACTCAGGTCTGACTATCATCATCTGGTTATATATTCTTGTTAAATTACTTAATTTACCTGGAAATCAATTCCCTTGTATGCAAATTGAATCTATCACCTACATCCAACAGTTTTATGCAAATTGAGGAGATATATTTGAAAGGATTGGAATTTTTAACTTTCAGAGTAATGTAAATTATTTGCTTCCAATAGATAAAAAAATATTTAAAAGACACTTACTCAGTACTACTATACACAAAATACTGAATTGGACATGGCAGGGGATAACAAGAAAACCAAAACATAGTACCTCCTCTTAATACATTTATAGTTGGAAACTATAATGTGAGGAGTTATCTCCTTACAGATCAAGTAAAGTAAAAGCAGTGTAAACTACTTGCTGTGTGCTTTGAAAAGAGAGCTATCAGGAAAATGATGATGTTTGATATACATCATTAAAGATAGAAAGGTGAATTCAAAGAAATAATATTCCAGATAAAAGAGACAACAAAAGCTAAGACATGGAGACAGAATGACTAGGATATGTTTGGCATATCATGTAGACCAATAGATCAGAGTGGAAGATATTTTTAGAAGTGTCATGAATGTTAATGGCTAGAGAGGTTAATTTTTATAGAGTCTTAACTATATATATATAATGAAATGAGGCCTTTCAACAAAAATATTTTTGTCTCTGATATTGGATCATAGATTTTTAGAGGATAAGGACATTTTAGTCATTTCATTTCATATATATATATTGCTCAGAGAGCTAAAGTGACCTGTTTAAGATTATAAAGCTAATTAATCAGGGCATTAAAAAAGAACAACTATGCTAGAAATATTAATATGTCCCAGGGCATATGTAAATGTCATAAATGATTAAGATAGTAAGAACATTTAAGAGATCATTTCAATATTCAGGTGATGAAGTGAACCATTTAATATGTGATGTAGGATAGTATCAAATTCAATAAAAATAATTTTATGAGAACTGAAAAAAGAAGAAGGAATGGAAGATATTGATCTAAGGTTTCTGGGAGAGTCACAGCACCTTTGTCAGCAGAAGGCAAATGAGGCAAAGAGTGGGTGTGAACATATTAATAAAATAATGAATTCTTAACATATATTGAGTTGGAGTTATACTAAGAAAAATCAGGAAGAAGTATTTAGTAGGCGTTTGGAAAAATGATGTTTTTGTAGTTCAGGAGAGAAATAGAATCTGGAGTGATAGTTCTAAGAGTCATCTACATCTATGTGAATTTATGGGAATAAAAAATACTTCATTGGGCTATTTTGTGGCCTCTAAGGTATTGGCTTTATTTTTGTTTTGTTCTTTATTTTTTTAATCTCCTATGTTATATCCAATCTCTCTTGATATTTTCTCTAATCACTTGATTATTGAAAATTACTTTAGTAATAACATAATAACCCTTACAACATTAAATATTGAATAAAAACTCCATGAGAAGAGAGACCTAGTGTTTAATTCAATGTTGTATTCTCAAAGCCTAGTGGTTGGCAAGTACTACACATTCAAGGCTATTCTTTGAAGGAATGATTGTTGCTATTTTAATATACCGTAGTTAAATGTTTTGTTTTGTTATTTTGAGATCATCTTTCTGAAGGCTTTAACTATTTAAAGTTATAGATATTTAATTTCTGTGAGCAGAGCTGGATTCTAATTCAGTATATATTTGACTTGATATATTGCCACAAATACTTATTTTAAATGTGATGTAGCCATAAAATGAAGTAACTTCTAAAATTAGGCATTTTATTGGATATTCAATGTAGGCCCAATAATATTGAAAAAACATTACAAGTAATTGTGTGACATCATGCTGTTCAGTGACAAGTTTAATTGTAAATTGCATGATTACTTATTACAAATAACTGCATTTTTTCTCATCTATTTACAATATGTTTTCAGAGATAATTGATCTGGAAGCAATGTCCTTTGTAAACTATATATTTAGGCATTGGTATGGCTTAGGAATGATGGATTAATAGATTTAAATATCAATGTTTTGATAAGTATAGGAGAAAATAACTTTTTTCATGTGCCCTGGAGTCAAAATTTGTAGTTCCTGTTGGCAAAGAAATTCTCATGTTGATTGGTATGTAGTCATTTTGTCATGTTTGGTCAACTGGATAAAGGTCCTGGTTAATTAAGTGAAAATTCATATTACTATAACCCAATGCTTTTGATTTAAAGTCACACATAAAGCTATGTCAACATTACTGACACTAAATAAACAAACATCAATTAAGGAAGAAATGCAAAGGTATGTTTTTAAGGAATCTGTGAAAGAAAAAGCACTAACCAAGCCACAGGTCTCCCAAGACAAAATGTTTCAGGCCCCAAAACACCTGTCTTTGTGGTATTCTGTTAAAAGAACCACACAAGCAAAGGTTTCTGTGGGTGGCCTGCTACTTACTCACTGCTTATCTCCTTTGATTGAATGTATTGACAGTTCTTTTTCTGCCCCTGCTGGAAGAATAATAATGACCATGAGCCCTCGACCTCTGCAGTTTTGTACCTCAAACCTCCACGCTAGGTTTCTGTCAGTTAAACTAGATCGTGCTCCCTGATTAAGATTATTTTAACACTATCAAATGGAAACAGTAGCACTGTTCCATTTAACCACAGGATTATTTCAGGATTATTTCATAAAAATTAAAACTTACTTGAATAAATGCTGCGGTAGCACTCAGGCCCTTGTTTTTTTTTTTTAAAGATTTTATTGATTTTTGAAAGAGAGAAACAGAGACAGAGAGAGACAGAGAGAAGGGGGAGGGCCCATAGCAGTCTCCATAGTTGACATTAGTTTTCCATATAGTTTTACTCCACAGGTGGGCGCGGGGCTGCACAGGGCAGGAACTGGGCCGGGAGCCTCCCACATAGGTCCCAGCAAGAACTGAACTGGGGGCACACCCATGTGGGTCCGCATGGGCCAGGGACGGGATTCGATCCTCAGTGCCCAGGGCTTCAAAGCAAGCGCTTAACCCGCTGAGCCATCCCAGCTTCACCAGCACTCAGGTTCTTGGGCAGAGCTCAGGCTATACTCGTATATAGGTTTTATCATGTTAAGTCAGTTTTCTTCACCATGTTGCAACAGTGTTTCAAGGGGCACAGTTGTACTTATTGTATGTCCAGAAATATTGTTAGCAGAAATAACATGCTCCACTCTGAAAAGCAGCTGTAATACAGATGGTGAAATATCTTGGGGAAGCAATAACAGTGTTCAAATATTCCCCAAATCTTTTTTTTTTTAAGATTTATTTTGTTTGAGAGAGAGAGAGAGAGAGAGAGAGAGAGAGAGAGAGAGAGTCCCAGTGAGGTCTCCATAGTTGTATACCATTAGTTGTGAAATGGTTTCATTCTACCAGGCAGATATGGGGCCACACGGGATGAGAACTGAACGGGGGCCTCCAGAACTTGCACTAATGTCCCAGCAGTTACCAGCTGCACCTCAGTTCAACATGTGTGTTTGCACAGAGTGGGGCCAGGATTTGATCCCCAGACCTCAAAGTTGCAAGACAAGCTGAGCTATCCCTGCATCCCCATATATTCCCAAAATTTTAGTGAAGAAGCCAGAAAATAATTGACCATTAAGGAAGATTCGTAATCTTTTTAAGAACTTATTTTTATAATATAAACTGCTAAACCACAGTCACAGTTTACTTAACTCAGTAAACCTACACAATAATTAATTTCTCTTAGAGAGTTCCATTACTGCTGAATGGAATGTGGGATGAAAAGACTAGTCTATATGTATTTACTAAGCACACATTTAAACACAGGATAATTTCATAAGGATTAAGACTTATTTGAATAAAAGCAAAGTGGGTATTAGACAAATAGCCTTTTATATTTTATACTCATTGATTAAAATACTGTTTTTCAAATTTAAGTAAGTTTGTAACCCAATAGATGAGACATTCTTGAAAATAGATTTCTAAAAAAATAAGTGTGTTTTATAGACTTACAATGGGAATCCTAAACCGAAACATATGTGAAAAGTGCTGGAGATTTGTAAATTTCAGTTCAGAAACATTTTCTGTGCCAGCCACTAAGCTGGAAGCTGAACTATCATAACCAAATAAGGTCTCGTGCCCCATCTAAGAGAGCAGTTTACCATCCACTGGAACCGAGAGACTGTCAACATCCTTTGGAAATAATAGTGTGCTAAGTTTCAAAATATGTGACCCCTGAACAGTTATTAACATAGAAAACACACACACCTAAAGTCATATCAGCTGTACATTTGATTTAAATCTCCGTCTTGGTTCTTCGCTTTCAGCATACAGGATTCAGTTTATGTAGTCATATAGTGATGATTGAGAGACCTAGTTGGTACCCTCACTTACAGAGGCGCTTTAAGCCTTTGTGAGCTTCCTGAATCCACCTGAGTCTTCATGTAAACCTTTAGGCTGAACTTGGAAATGATAGAGCAGTAGATCAAGTATCCTTTCTGGGGAGCATGAAGGTGACTTTTATAAAATGAACAAAAACTCTGAGACTTGAGTACCAAAACTTAGCAATACACTTGTCATAAGCAGCAAAGGAAGTGATTTCTAGTGGTAAAGGAAAAGAGCTATATAAATATGTATGTCTAAATATGTTACTGAGATGGACCATTATAATGTCTCAGGGTGGGGGGGAGTTGAGAGGGGGAATCAAACACACAGTGATGGAAAGTGAGCTGATTCTGGGTGGTGAGCACATAATTCGATGTATAGACAATGTAATGTAGAATGATACACATGGAAACAATGTAATTGATATCAATTATTGTCACCCAATAAATTTAAAAACAAACAAACAAATAAACAAACAAACTTCTTTCCAGGTACAGAAAAACAGTGGGGGGTTGTCTTAGTTATCACTACTATTTCCTTTGGATTTTTGGTCTAAGAACTAAATTATGATGAATTCATGTTTCAGGAATAAATTTTAGACAACAATTTCAAATGATGAAAGATGAAAGAGGGAAAAAATACTAAAGACATCAAAAGTCTGAGTGCTGCATTGAAGGGGATGAATAAGTAAGGGATCCAGACTCCATCCTCTTCAGATCCTATTCGGTTCTACATGTCTAGGGTTTAGTTATACTTAAATTCAAGTGGGAATGTAAAAGTTTTTATTTCCTCCCTAAACTAAGATTCCCAAAATAAATGGGAATAAATGTTCACTCTATGTAAAATTAAATCCAGTCTGAACTAAAATGCATTTGATATAATTAAGTATTCTAGAATTGTGTGCAAAGATGTAAAAGGATGGTCTCTGATGTACACTTAGCAGCTTCATGAACTTGGGCAACTCAACTTGATGTATCTGAATATTCTTGTTTCTATTTATCTTACGCATTTAAAATTTTTCCTATTCATTTTGTTCACTCTCCTTTGAAATGTGTGATTTGTAAACCCCAATAGTAATGCCATAATTTACTTTATTTAATATTTTCCTTATCTGTGAAAATAGGCACTGAAAGGAAGCTAAAATTTTTGTGGTATCGTGAATTCATAACATAAAACACTAACCTTGAACTATTTTGAGAGTAATATTCGGGGAAGCCAGGATGGCTCAGTGGGCTAAGCACTCACTTTGCAGCCCTGGGGACTGAGGATCGAATCCCGGCTCTGGCCCATGCAGTCCCATATTCTGAACTGGGGAGTACCCCCAGTTCGGTTCTCTCCAGGGTAAGACCCTGGCCCAGTTCCTGCCCTGTGCAACCCTGCGCCCACCTGTGGAATGAAACTATGTGGAAAAACCAATGATATGCAACTATGGAGACTGCTTTGGGCCTTCCCCTTTCTCTCTGTCTCTGTATCTCTCTCTCTGTCAAAAACAATAAAAATTAATCTTTAAAAAAAGAGTAATATTCTAGTTTGCTGTACATTTTTCACAGAGGTTCAGTTTGGATAATATCTAAATGTGTCCTTAACTAAACATTTCTTTTGAGATCTAGTGTAGTGTTATCAATTAAACCAGAAAGGAGAACTATAGGCAAACATCTTTGCTCTGTCATGATATAGATCTGTGGGTCTCAAACCTGCTTGAACTTCAGTATTTTCAGGAAGATTTAGTTAAAGTATACACTTTTAAGCCCCACCCAGAGACTGTCATCCAGTGGTTTACAGTGGGGTTTAGAATACGTAATATTGCATGCCTTCCTAAAAGCCTTTCTCACGTACAGAGAGATTTAAGAGCACACGATCTAGGGTAGCAAATGCCTAATGGTATTTCTAACATGTCAATGCTGTACGTGTGGAGTCCTTAGATGCATTAAAAAAGAAGATGACTTTAAAGTGAGGTAATATAGCAAAATTCCCCATATAGAATTCAGTATCTGAACATTATGGAAGTTTTAGGGGAGAAGAAAGAATTATTAAGCTGTTTGATTCAGTTCCCTGGTTTTTGAACATAGAATATCTTTGGTCATAGTTAGAACACCAAATTTAATAACATATTACTAAATGTGGCAAACAACTAAGATACTGGTAATGTTTAGCTGGTAAAAATGTTTAAATTGGTAAAAACTCTAAGTTTGCTTAGTTAGCAAGGAGTTTTTAGTTTTTTTACATTTTTCATGCTGATGCTAAGCTGTAATTGGTCTGATCAAAATATTTCTTTCAGTGTTATTATCAAGTGATCAGGGGCCAGTAGCAAGGGATGAATAGCCATAGTATCTAGAAAATAAGTTTTTAATAGATTTAGATGCTCATAAGTATATTATTTAGTTTTTATGACATTCTTGAATGGAGAGAGATCTATTGTATCAGGTGTTGTTTTTTTTTTTATTTTAGTATACCTTAAGGCAAAAATGAATATACATTAAACATATAATTTATCTAGTGAAAAACAATTCCACAATATCCTGGATGATTTTGCTATGAATCTTAAAATGTAGCTATTTTTTGTTTGTTTTGCTTTGCTTTTTGGTCTTTTCTTGCTGTTTCTTTTCTTGTAATGCAGAGCATTTATAAAGTTATTATTTTGTTGAGTAATTGATTGGATTTAAAAATATGGCATGTGAGCATGTCATGAAAATTTAAATTCCCTTCCATAAAGGACCGTATGTTACTGATATCAAAGCCTACATCATTTGAAGCATTTTATGTTCTCTTCTTGAAAGTCAGGAATTTGACTCTAATTGAAGAAAAATATATACATATATGTATAAGAAAGCAAAAAGAAATTAGAATTAAAAGGAATGAATTTAATAAATGGCATACGTAGAGAGACTTTCTTTTTCTTTAATAAATATTGATGATGAAATGTGTAAGGTTAGGGTCTCAGAGACTGTTCCTCCTGATCCCGTTATCCAGTGGCAAGTGGTTGTTAAAATGAAATAAGAGGGAGGAAGGGGAGGATGGGGCTAAGGTTGATTTTTGCTTCACACTCAATCTCAAGAGCTGTAATTTTTATTCCAAAGTATAGGGGAAGCAAATGGAGTGACCATTTAGGATTTATAACACCTTGAATTTCTGCCATACTTGACAGCATCACAGGGGTGGGACATTCTCTTGGTCTTTCCACAAAGGACCATAGGCCCTGATAAAGTGCCAGGTCCATTTTCTTTTCATTTCTAGCTTCTTCAGCAGTACAGATGTGTAAGTGGATGAATTATACCCAGTAACAGATATGCCAGTGAGGTAATAAAATAATGTTTATAACATTTTTTTTGCCTAGAAATGAATTTACTTACATCCACAGTGCCCCTTTGGTTATTAATATTTAAACTCTAAGCCTGAAGTACACAGTTTTCATCAGCATACATTCCTTTCCTGACCTACTTTTTCTAGGCATTGCAGGATTAGAAAAATCTCTGGGGTGTCACAATTATTTTGAATTCCTGGCAGTGCCAACTTATCCATACTTTTGTTGATCTTTGTTCCTTCTAGGTTATCAATTTGTTAATTCACACTCAACTCATATTCATGTACCTTTTTTGTTTATGTGTGGGAGTTTTATTATGTATCAGAAGCAGACACATTTTCTCTGCTCTATAAAAGAGAATAGACAAAAAAAAAAATTGCAAATGTCCCAAAATATAGCCTTAAAGGGCTCATTGTTTTAAGTTCACTTTATCTGTGGAATTCATTGTTATCCTGAAACCTTTATGAAATTGAAAGAACAGTGAATTTTTACCTTCATATTCATAAAGAGTCCTTCAGAAAATAATAATTTTAAAACTCTAAAAAAATCAGTAACAATATTTAATTAAAAATTTCTTTGCTAATTCATGAAAGACTATTAACTGTGTTATCTGAATACATTTAATCCATATATCCCCCCCACATGACCCCTGTTTAAGAAGCAAGGAATAAATTCATAAAAGCATATTTTTAAATATAAATACATGATAATGGGACTGCTAAATACATGCCAAGTCTAGTTAAAACATAACATCAGTGATTGAGAAAAGTTTATTTTTAAAAAGTGCTTCATGATGAAGTGAAGTCTAAGCACAAGAAAAACAGTGATCTACCTTGTTCAAACTGGTGTTAAAACTGAGTATTTCAAAGAAGGTAAACTTTTTATAATATAATCCCCTTTCATTGCTGTCAGTTCTCTTGAGTTGCCATTGTGTTGATTTTACCACAATTGTATAGGCCTGTAATTAAGATCAAGGACTCTAGAGTCATATTGCCCAGGGAGCCAAACCTGATTCTGCCCCTTTTAGATGCTGTGAATGTGAGCACATTATTTAAACATTCTCAACTGTATGAAAATAGTTTTTATATGTTTGAAAACCAAGGGCAGTCCTTATATATGCTGGTTGTCCCACAGTAATTACTGGTAGCTCCCCCTTTCAAACTCAAAAATGCCCCATTTTAGCTGAGAAATTAGTCACTTTTGTAATAAGGCTATTGTAAAGATTAAATAAACATCCATAATTATGGAAAGGACTTAGAGAAATGTAACTTATAAATGTAAGATTATTATTATTTTTGTTTTTTATAACTCCAGTGCAAAGAAACAGAATTAACCGGGAAACTTTTTAAAAAGTTGTATGTGCCCTATGAAGAAGTAACGTAACGGGTAATGGAATAGCATGGGTGTCCTAAATACTCTCATAATGTCTGTTTTTAAAAAATCTGTAAGTGAGGTCATATGTTTCCTGATTCTTTCAGTCTGACTTATTTTGCTTAATAAGATGGTCTCAAGGTCCACCCATGTTGTCACAAATGACTATATTTCACTTTTTCTTATCGCTGAGTAGTATTCCATTGTGTAAATGTACCACAACTTCTTTATCCAGTCATCTATCGAAGGGCATTTTGGTTGTTTTCATGTTCTGGCCACTGGGAACAGTGCTGCGAATATAAAACTGAAAGTTAACAAAGACACAGAGACCTATGGACACACTCAATAGCTGGATGACTGATTGAGTGAAGGGGAGGAGGGGGGAGGGATAGTAGGAGGGGAGGTGGGAGTGGGCACCAGCATTATGGACACACTTAATAGTTTGGTGGTTACCTGGGGAGTGAGGAAGGGGGTTGGAGAGTTGGTGGGGGGAGGTGGCAGTGGACACCAGATATATGGTGATAGAAGGGGAGCTGATTCTGTGTGGTGGGCACATAATGTGATGAATGGGTGATGTGGTGTGGACTTGTGCATCCATAAACTATCTAATTGTTACCAATTAATGTCACCCCATTAAATTTAACAATAAATAAATAAATTGAAAAAAAATATGGATGTGCATTGTCTCGTATCTAAATCTCAAAACAATGTTGTTCTCTCAGTGAGTCAACATTTCAAAGATTTCAAACCACTAGAATAATAAAATACAATAATAGAAAATAATACTGTTATTACTAGAAAACATACCTTGGAAGTCAGTCTTGGTCTTTCAATCAGATTTTATTCTAGGCAAATAATAGGTGATATGTTAGCCATAATTTAACTTAGCTTAACTGTTAGATGAGCATCCTTTTCATAAAGATATAGAAGAGTACAAATGGCCACCTATTAATACAATGAATGGAGGTGTGATATTCCTCTGATAATCATCAATACACCTGTACTGCTATTAAAATATTGAAAACTCCACCTTAGTCACCTCAGCCCTACCTAAGAACCTTGGGTTTACCCAGGAACAACAAAGAGGTTCCTTTCTGGCCCAGCAATGGGTCCTCAGAACTGGACCCCACCTTAAGAATGTGGCCTTTCTAAAGGGAGGCACCTGTGCTATTTCTTTAATAGCTCCCTCCCTGCTCCACCACCTAAGTAGATGGCGTGGGAGAATTGCTCCAAGGCATGATCAAGTACAGGACTAGTGTGTCTCCCTCTCTATGTAAATTCATAAGCTACTTCTTTGTGCAAGTTCATGCAGACTCTGCTCTAAAGATCACTTCAAGCAAAAAAATGATGGGAGTCCTTGGAAAGGCTTTCTGTAATATTTTTTACAACATGTTTTGGAGGAGCATATGATTTTTCAGAATTAAAGGAATATTTTTTATCAATAACATCACTTAAAACAACCTATTTTCAGAATAATTTTGATGTCTATTTTATAATTATACTGTTAAATCAAAATCATATTTAATTGCATAATCTGAGTTTTCATTATGGAAATGATGACAATGAAAGTATTTCATTTTTTTTGAAAGGATGCCAGAACTGAATCTCCTTTTCTTCTGAAGAGATTTTTGAATAACTGTGACACCAGCTACTGTTCCAAGGGGATAGACATGCATTCAAACCAGTGACATTGATAAGGTCAGGGATTAAGCTGCGTGTGTAACAATAATGCAACGATAATGTGAAGAACAGGCGTATGAGAGTATCTTGACTCTCCACAGGGATTGTTCTCGGAGACCCAACTGGGAAATATAATGAAAGGTTTCTTCTGTTTCCAACAAACTGTGTCTGCATCATGTTGTAGTGCTTTATCTCTAGCAACACTCTGTCACTGAGTTTGCATTAGCAGCCTGAGTAACTCCCCATAAAAGTAAAATAAGCAGGCATTTAGAGAAAGCAAAGGGTTTCAGAAAGGTGGAAAAAAACCAAAACAAACAAAAACTGTTAATAATTTTCACCTTAAATCATGTTTTTATCATATTAAAATGAATATTTTCACTGGTGTAATTTCTGATGTGTAAATGCACCTGAAAGTTGATATTCTCTCAAGAACATGTATCACATTTTAGCCACATTTCAATTTGTTTTTACTAGTAATGGATTAGATTAAAATTCTTTTCTATATTGCTTGTTATCCTTTGCAGTCACTTGGGACTGTGACCCCTGTTCTCTACATGTTCTGATACCATTAACTGTAAAAATGCAGTTTTCTCGAATCTCCTGTCCCGTCAGACTTTCTCAGATAATTCTAGTACTTGGTTATTTTTCTCCTCTCTGAACTCAGAGTGATTACTGTCAATGACACTATGTATGGTGGGCTGACTAATGGCTCCCTGAAAGACCTCCACACCCTAATCTCTGGAACCTGTGGGTGTTACTTTATATAGACAAATTGACTTCACTGATGTGAATACATTTAAGCTCTGGAGATCAAGAGATTTTCGTGGATTAGCCAGGTGAGCAATAAATACCATTGCAAATTTGCTTGTGATAAGAGAGAGACAGGCAGAAAAAAAAAAAAAAAGAAAGAAAGAAAGAAAGTTGACGCAGAAAAGGAGGAGAAGGCAATGTGACCACAGAGGGAGATACTTACTGGAGTGAGGTGGTTTTAAGTCAAGGAATGTTAATAACCCCAGAGGAAGAGGCAAGGAACAGATTCTCTGAACTCCAAAGGGAGTATGGTCCTGTTAACACCTCGCTTTCAGCTCACTGATACTAATTCTGGCCTTCTGGCCTCCAAATCTGAGAGAGAATAAATTTGTGTTGTTTTTAAGAGACAAGAGTTTGTAGTAATTTTTTATAGCAATAAGGAAACTAACACACCCTGATTTAGGGGACTAAACATATATAGATTTACACACTCCTTAAAAAAATAAAAGTACAACTTTCAACAATTCAAATATAGATACAGAAAAAGTGCAAAAATCTTCTGTGAATGAATTTGCTGATAAATGAATTATTACTTGAATTAGCACAGAGAAATACTTTCATCCAGGTTGAAAAATACGTATTTGTGGTCCCCCTTTTGTTCTTCTCCATGACTCTCCTCTCAACTTCTCCCTGAATGTAACTACTGTCCTGATTTCTAACACAACAGATTTACTTTGCCTGATTTTGAACTTCATATTAATGCGATTGCATAGTATATTTTATGTGACTTATTTTGCTTAGCATTTTGTTTGAGATATTCATTAACATTGTTATGAGTAGCAGTAGTTCATTCTTTGTCATTGCTGAGTTGTACTCTAATACCATAATGAGTTTATCCATTCTTTTGCTGAAAGACATTTGTGTCATATCCAGTTTGGGGTTCTTGTGAGTAAAACCGCTATGACCATTCTTGTACCTATCTTTTGATATGTACCTAAGAATTGAGTTGCTCGGTAACAGAATATGCATGTGTTTAAACTGGGCAGATAAGGCCAAATTATTTTCTAAAGTGGTTATAGAAATTTATTTTTGTGTCAGCGGTATATGAAAATTCCAGTTGTTCTATATCTTTGTCAAAAAATTGGAAATAAACATCTTTTAAAATGTTTTTATTAAAACAAAAAATTGGTTAATTTGGTGGCTATATGGTGGTATTTCATTATAACGGGTGTCCCAAAATTCATGCAAGATTTGAATTTTGCGTCATTTGTGCGGTAAAGTGTTGCCAATGAAAGAAAAAAAGACAGCGTGACAGCTGACAGTTCAGGGTTATTAAAAATGGAGCACTACACAAAGAACAACGTGTTTTCATTGTTGAACAATATTTTAAAAATAATGAAGGTTTGGCAGCTACAGTTTGCAATTTTGGTACAAAATCTGGTTGGAATAGTGATTTAACTTCATCAATTGTGAAGAGATTAATTTAAAAATTTAGGGAGACTGGATCAATTAGTGATCTTAAACACTGTGGCCGTCCTTCAACAAGTCGTTCAACACAAAACATTGAAATAGTTCATGAGAGTGTTGCTGAGAGTCCAGGGACATCAAGTCGGCACCGTGATCAAGAATTGGACATTTTGAGAAGCTCTCTACAGCGTATTCTCACGAAAGATTTGCATCTTCATGCTTACAAAGTTCAATTGACTCAAGAACTGAAGCCTACTGACCACGCAAAGCGAATAGGGTTCGTTGAATGGATTATGGAACAACATCAAGTGGAGGCTGATTTTTCAAACAAAGTCATCTTCAGCGATGAGGTTCATTTTCATCTTGATGGCTTGGTGATCAGAATTGGCCGCCCAGATTATGCAATTTAATGCCGTTGGACTTTTTCTTTGGGGTTTTTTGAAGTCTAAGGTTTATTCCAACAAGCCCACGACCACCTACGCCTTGAAGGAGGAAATTGAGCGCTGTATCAATGAAATTCAGCCACATTTATGCAAAACAGTCATGGAAAATTTCAACAAAAGAGTGCGTATTGTGCCAGCAAAGCCGTGGAGGCCCTTTACTCGATATGCTATTTCATACATAACCTTATACTGTATACTTTATGAATCAATAAAAAATTTACAATTTTTAATTATAAACCTGTGTTTTCTATTAAAATTACTTCTTGCATGAATTTTAGGACATTCGTTAGCTTTAATTTTGCATTTAATTTGTATTCTATGGATTACTAGAGATTTTGAACACTTTTTCAAATGTTTGTTGGTAACTTGAATATCTTCTAGGAGAACTATTTCAAGAGACAGCTTATTTTATTTTAATTTATATTTTTCTTACTGATTTTCAGGAGTGTTTTATACTCTGGATATCAGCCTTCTAAGGATTATATGAGTTTACAAATCTTCCATTATTATTACTATTTTTTGTGTGTGTATAATTAGTGATGATGTATAAATGGAAATTCCAAAATTTAATGTGTATCAATTCATTATTCTTTTTTTTTTATGGTTTATATTTTTCTACTAATTAAGAAAAATTTACTTTTCCCGCCTAGGCCATAAGGACAGTCTCCCATGTCATGGGGCTTGTTGTATACATTTTCTTTTTTAAAGATTTATTTTTTTTTTTTTGACAGAGAGAGATACTTAGAGACAGAGACAGAGAGAAGGGGGAGGGCCCAGAACAGTCTCCATAGTTGCACATCATTTGTTTTTCCACATAGTTTCATTCCACAGGTGGGCGCGGAGCTGCACAGGGCAGGAACTGGGCTGGGGTCTCACCCCAGTGAGAACCAAACTGGGGGTACTCCCCAGTTCAGCATATGGATCCACATGGGACAAAGCCAGGATTTGATCCTTGGTCCCCAGGACTGCAAAGTGAGCGCTTAACCCACTGAGCCATCCCGGCTTCCATATTTTCAATCTATAATATACCTGCTTTCTAGAAATAACATATATAATTATATTTGTACCACCTAAGATTAAGAGTATCTGCTACACTGTACCCTCACCTATAGTGTTTTGTTTTTCTTTCTGTGAAAAATTGCTTTGAGAAAAGTACTATTTTCAGTAGCACCCTATTTTAAGAAAATGTGTTTTTATAAATATGATTTTGTGATAAATGAAGTAGAGACTATAATAACATATAATTGATACATTTTATATATATGTGTGTGTGTGTGTGTGTGTATATATGTATGTATGTGTATATATATATATATATATATATAATGGCTTTGAAATCAGGAAATGTATTTTGTCAGCAATGATAATGTTTCTTTTTATGTACCTATTCAGCAAAAGCATCAAAAGTTCTTTAATTGCCACCATTGCTAAATCTTAGTCTCTCTATTTCTCTTTGGTTTGAAACTCGCTAAGTGGAACAGTTGTTTATAAAATGATATAAAGTAAAGGTTAAGCAAATATTCTTATATTATTTTTCATGCTAATCAGTAATTGTAGAAGATTAAGCAATTATCTACTCATGGTAGAATTAGGTAGACTTACTTAAGGCTAAATTCAGAAACCTAGCTGCAAAATTATGTTTTGTATGACATTCAGAAGCTGGAATAAAGAGGTAGTAAAATCTCTTATGTTAAGAAACATGTTGAGAAGGGTGCTAGAGTAGTTTTATGAGTGATATTATCGTCTCCTCATGTACAAGACTGTGCTCAGTTCCAAAGTTAGAAAAAGACAGAATTCCTTGATCTAGATTCCACAACAAAATTATCATAAATAAACCCATCATAATTTGAAAACTGAAACCATGGGATGAAAATGACTATGTTCTAAAAAATACGTATACTGCATAAATTCTATGTAAAAAAAACCCAAAAAACTAAAACTAAATTAAACTAGATAAAGGGAAGGATGATGAGAAAGAATGTAGGATTTGAAGAAAATTATGGACTTTAATTATTTTGCATATGTTTTCTAAATAGAGAAATAGAGAGGATAGAAATCATTTGAAGAATAAAACATCAAAAACTATATAAAGGATGAGACTAAGAAGTTTTTTAAAACTTACCTAAAGAAGGCTATCTTTTTTTTTTTTTCCCCCAAGAGAAGGAATATTTGACAGTGCCCCATGACCTGACCTTGAGTGCTTTCTTATATTAAGGCACTAAAATTAGCTAGTAAAGGATCTTTTTTAATTGCCTGAGATAACACACTAGTGTGTACTTGATAGGGGTTTTATTTATTACTGCATTCTTTATAGGCAGAGGATTTTAATCAAGAAAAATACATGACTTTTCTTTTTTAAAGGTTTATTTTATTGTTTTTGACAGAGACAGAAGAGAGACAGAGAGAATGGGGAGGGCCCAGAGCAATCTCCATAGTTGTATGTTATTAGTTTTCTACATAATTTCATTCCATACAGGTGGATGTGGGGCCTATCATGGTGGGAACTGGGTTGGGGGTGCCTCCCTCATGAGAGACATGCCCCCATGAGCTGAAGACCGAACTGGGAGCCTCCCACATGGGAAGCTTACCTGTGAGAGAACTGAATTGCGGCCACACCCCAGTTCAGCATATGGGTCGCAATGGACTGGAGCCTAGATCTGATCCTCGGATCCTGGGGCTGCAAGGCAAGTGCTTAACTCTCTGAGTAAGCCATCCCAGCTTCCCATAGAGAATACATGACTTTTCTAGTGTTAAAAAGTAGAGCTTCAGGTACAGTTACGAGACTAAAATAGGACCATAAGTTTAGTCTAAATCCAAAAGGAAATATTACTTGAAACAGTTTTTTGTTATTTTTCCCTGCACTTTAGTTGTTTATGTTATTTTTTTTAAGATTTATTTTTATTGTTTTTGACAGAGAGAGAGACACAGAGACAGAGACAGAAAGAAGGGGAAGGGCCCAGAACAGTCTCCGTAGTTGCACATCATCGGTTTTTCCATATAGTTTCATTCCACAGGTGGGCGTGGAGTTTCACAGGGCAGGAACTGGGCCGGGGTCTCACCCCGGTGAGAACCAAACTGGGGGCACTCCCCAGTTCAGCAAATGGATCTGCGTGGGCTAGAGCCAGGATTCGATCCTTGATCCCCGGGACCTCAAAGTGAGCTCTTAACCCACTGAATCATCCCAGTGTCTAATTTTTATTTATTTATTTTTTTATTCTGAGTATCAAATCAAAGCAAACTAGAAATATACAAGTTGAAATTTAGTTAAGTACGCATGCTTAACCATTCTTTAGAAACTATATAACTACATACACACTAGGATTAGTTGCATATTTAACAATGGAAATAATGTCAGGGGAAAAAAAGCTTGTACAGAAAAAATTGGGAAGAATTCAGTTTATGTTGGAGTGGATTAAGGGTATTTTTTAAGTTGGAAAAGATCAATACTGGAAAGTATTCTATTATTTAGTTCTATCCTTTTATTTACAAATGGGAAAATTGAAGTGATATGTCTTAAGAGTAAAAAGCTGGTTATAGAATAAGACAAGATCGTTGCTGTATGTATGTCCAGCACTGACCCTGTCTAATAAATGCTTCCCACAGTGCCACCTTGCTGTTAGTAGCCAGTGGTTCTCATGCCCTGTTGCCTCAGTAAACCCTGTGTGGATTGCTCAATATTGGAAGTCTCCTTGACTAACTATGTTGATGACTCATTATCTTAAATGTTTCACAAGCAAAGTGAGAATGCCAGTGAAGTTGCTCTAACTACTTTTGGGAAAAGAATAAATTAGTTTATTCTCTCTCCTTGTCCCCCAAATGGGTTGAAAATTGAAGTCCTTTCTCGTCAATTTAAACAGTGTTTATTGAACAACAGATAGATGCAATCTTTCAGTTTCTCTAAAGCAGGGGTGTTCAACCTTTTGGCTTCCCTGAGCCACATTGAAAGAAATAATTGTCTTGGGACACACATATAATACACTAACACTAACAATAGCTGATGAGCTAAAAAAAAAAAAACAGTGCCAAAATATTTTCATAATGTTTTAAGAAATTTTACGAATTTGTGTTGAGCCGCATTCAAGGCCATCCTGGGGCATATGTGTCCCGCATGTTGCGGGTTAGACAGGCTTATTTGGAGCTTTGTTTTGTTCTTTATTTGGAAATGTTTCTTTGTCTCCCAGTTTTGGCTGCATATCTGTGCTTCTTTTTGTGTACTAGGTGGGGCTATTATGTCTACTGGCCTTAATAGAGCTGCCTGATGTATTAGGTGTCTTATGGAACTTAATGGTGCAGTCTCCCTGGTCACCAGACCTAGGTGCTCCAGGTGTGTCCCTTATGTGGGCTGTGTGTGCCCTCCTATTGTAGTTGAGGCTTGGTTGCTATTTTCACACAAGTGGAAAGGATTGAACCTCAAGCTGACTGGTTGTGAGGTCTGGCCATGACTACTGTAGAGGAGCTATGGTTCAAGGGCTGACCTCCCAGAGCAGGTTTGTTTTAGTGGGGCTCTTATACTTGCCCAGTCTGCCCTGTGTGTGTGTCCTCCTTGGAGACAGCCTGGAGATGCTCCATCTCGGTCCAAAGTCGGCCACATACTCACCAGCTCTAGAGCCTCCTGGGAGGTGACTTGCTGCAGGCCAAATTTAACTGCAGCCTGTGCCCTGCCCAAGGCCTCCTGGAATGAGCCACAAAGCAAGCTCCAGAGGGCTGTTACCTGCACTGAGCTTGGTGGTGCCTCAGCAGGCCAATCTTGGGGATGCTGGGATGGCTCAGTGGGTTAAGCACTCACTTTGCAGCCCCAGGGGCCCAGGATCGAATCCTGGCCTCGGTTCGTGTGGACCCATATGCTGAACTGGGGTGCGTTTCTCATGCCCAGTTCAGGTCTCACCTCACAGTTCGGCTCCTGGCATGAGGGGACGTGCTTCCACTGCAGGAGGCCCCCAGCCCAGTTCCCCACCCTGCACGGCACACGCTCACCTGTGTGGAACAAAACCATGTCTAAAATTGATGATGTACAACTACGGAGACTGCTCTATCCTTCTCTGACTCTGTCTCTCTTCATCTGTCAGAAACAATAAAATAAATGTCAGAAACAAAAAACAAAAAAAACATAGGCCAATCTCAGAACCAAGGCTGGCTGCCACTAGTGCCAGCATTAAGGCTGCTCAGCTAGAGGTGCAGGACACACCAAAGCCAAATAGTGCTTGTTTGGGTTGTTTTGAACCTTTCAGAGATATTAGGAAAATCTGCAGCATGAGCTAAGACAGGTTATTTGTATGGAAAAGCCACTGGAATAGGTTTGGGTGTGCCCGAAAGTGGCTGGGGTGAGCTGTCAGGGAATCCTAAGGTGGGACAGATGAAAGGTGGTAGCTGATTTGATGGAAACTCAGATATGGCATCTGCCTGTGTCTGCACACAGGGAGGGAAAGTGCTCAATAGAGGAACAGTGGCTTCTGCCAGTTCCTCCCGTATGTCGCTGGTATGTTATGAGCTACTGCCCCAGTGTTGGAGCTTATAGTTAGTATGTCTAAGAAGTAAGTCTGTGCAAGAGCCCTTTAAGAGGAACACCTGAAACTGCAGCCACCCTTCATGTCACTCAGCCACAATTTCAGCTGGTTTTCACAGCCAGAAGTTATGGGGACTTCTTTTCCTGGCACTGGAACCCTTAGCTGGGGAGCCTAGTGTGGGGCTGGGGCCCCTCACTCTTCTGGGGTGGGGGTGGAGGGAAACATTCGCAGCCTAGATGTTTCTCCCAATTCATAATGATCACTTGCAGGTGTGGGACCAGCCCATTTTGTGTCTCTGCCTCTCCTACCAGTGTTCGTGAGGCTTCTTCTGTATATTCACTGAGTTTTAGGGCTTCTGTTTAGCCAGGCTTGAAGTGATACTCAGTGATAGTTGTTCTGTAGTTTAGTTGTATTGATGTGGTCATGAGAAGAGGTGAGCACAGCTTTTACCTATTCCACCATCTTGACAAGAAATCAAATTCTCAAATAACACAGCTTTTTATTAAAACCTAGATGTGTGGGACAAATTAGGCTGGCTGGGTCTCATATGTGTAAGACTTGATATGTATGCGAAGTATCACAATGAAAAGAACTTAAGAGTAAAACTTTCCTAGATTATGGATTCTAATCCTGATTGCACTATTTTCTACTTGTCATTGGTCAATTCATATTTAACTCCTCCTATAAGCATAGTTGCTTTATGTATAAGACACAAAGTACAACTACAAACCTCATATACAGAGATTATATATGTAATTACAGCACATCTTAGTGAAAGTAAAATAGAATGTTATTAATAAAAGTTATTATTCTTAATTCTGACAGGAGAAAGTGAGAACTAGGAGAGACCTTACAGAAATTATAGTATTGGTTAAATATTAAAAACATGGAAAAGTTAGCAAGGCAGATAAGGCAAAGAAGACTAATATGAACATATAGTTTAGAAGTATGATGCAGTAAGATATTTTCTAGACATTACTTAATAGCTATACTGTGAAGAGCATAAAGATCAAGGAGGAAATACTAGGTGTGAGGGCTGATGAGGTAAGGAAGGGTCAGGTCATGAAGGGTCTTTTTTTTTAAATATTTATTTTTATTATTTTTGAGAGAGAGAGAGAGGGTGAGAGGGGGAGAGAGAGAGAGAGAGAGAGAGAGAGAGAGAGAGAGAGAGAGAGAGAGAGAGAGAGAGAGAGAGAGAGAGAGAGAGAGAGAGAGACAGAGCAG
>PVKE010020583.1:0-27358 GCA_004027555.1 Craseonycteris thonglongyai | reverse complement strand
TATATTTTTTGATCCTTTATCAAAAATAATCTGTCCATAAATTTGTGGGTTTATTTCTGGGTTTTCAATTCTATTCCATTGGTCCATGTGCCTGTTTTTCTGCCAGTACCAAGCTGTTTTGATTACTGAGGCAAAATGGCAATATTTTTAATATATGGTATTAAGCAAAACTATGAGGATATTATAAAAATTCATCTCACCTTAACAAAATCCAACCTATGGAAAGAAGAACGGGATTCAACTCAGCTCCCTAAACATAAAAGTGAGTGCAGAGTTATAAACACTACATTCAAAGGGTTAAAACACTGAAATGTGACAGTGTTTCATCCTTGTTTTTCTCTATGTGGTTTGTTTTCTACCTAAGGACAACCACAATGAAAATCTTCAAGAGACTATTTAAATAAGAAGAGAAATCAAGTCCATAAGATTTTGGAAA
This sequence comes from Craseonycteris thonglongyai, assembly GCA_004027555.1. Taxonomy (NCBI): domain Eukaryota; kingdom Metazoa; phylum Chordata; class Mammalia; order Chiroptera; family Craseonycteridae; genus Craseonycteris; species Craseonycteris thonglongyai. The sequence goes on along the minus strand of PVKE010020583.1, from coordinate 26,922 downwards.
AATCTGAAAAAGTCCGTAAGATTTGGGGAAAATGAAAAGTAAGGTTAACAGAATCTGTGTTATTTTTGGCTAAAAACCAACAATAAATAAGTACTGATAAGAGAAAAAAACTGATCTCACCTGTTTCTTTGCTTGTTTAATGTAGTTACTAGAAAACGTTCAATTGCACATGCGGCTGGCCTTTGTGGTTTGTAATATTATATAATTCTACTAGACAAGCCGCATTAGAGTCCTAAAGCCAGTGCTTTTCTCTAAAACAGTGGCACTGCAGGGGTGAAAAGAGAAAGAGAGAATTAGAAATTATCTAAAAATACCCACTTCCTAGGCCCTGCCCACTCCACCCTTCCATCGAAGAATCTTGGATCCGCACAATACCTTAAAGATGATGGAACTTGGGAATCAGCACACTCTAGCCCAGAGCCCAACCCTGTCCTCAGCCGGTTTTCATTGAGCAGAAATCCATATCACATAGAAATATCCATTTTAAAGTTACAATTCAATGGCACTTAGTACAACCACTTCCCTGTGCAAGCATCGCCTCTATCTAGTCTCAAAACATTGTCATCACCCCAAATGGAAATCTAGCAACCATGAAGCCGTCACTCATTCTTCCCTCTCTGCAGCCTCTGGGAACCACTAATCTACCTTCTGTCTCTATGGATAATAATAATCTCAAGGCTCATCCACCTCAGAGTAAATATCAGTGCTTCGCTCCTTTTTACGGCTGCATACTATTCCAGTGCATGAATAAACCATTCATCTATTCATTTGTCCATGGATATTTGGATTGTTTCCACTGCCACTTGTTTTTGTAAAGTTTTATCAGAACAGCCTCACCAATTTATTTACATACCATCTGTCACTAGTTTCCCACTACAACTACAGGCTTGAGTAGTTGTGACAGAGCACGCATGGCCCTCAGAGCCTAAAAAATTAACTATCTGGTCCTTTACAGAAAAATTTTCAAATCTCTCATCTAGTTCATCCAACTCTTCTTCTTTTTTTTAAGATTTATTTTATTGTTTTTGACAGAGAGACAGAGATAGACAGAAGGGGGAGGGCCCAGAGCAGTCTCCATAGTTGTGTGTCATCAGTGTTCGACACAGTTTCATTCCACACAGGTGGGCAGGGGCCTTGCAGGGCGGGAACTGGGTTGGGGACCTCCCGCATGGGAAGCTCACCTCAGTTCAGCATATGGGTTCACCCAAGCCAGGGCTGGGATTCGATTCTCAGTCCCCAGGGCTGCAAAGAGAGCACTTAACCCACTGAGCCGTCCCGGCTTCCCCTATCCCACTCTTTACACACCTGTTTTTAGCTGAAGGAATTGACTCTAACCTGCCACCTCCCCTTCCCTTTGAAAACCAGGTTCCTGACTGAATGCCTGTGTCGCCCACCTTAAATTTAGGAGCCCCCGGCCCAGTTCCTGCCCTGTGCAGGCCCATGCCCACCTGTGGAGTGAAACTATATGGAAAACTAAAGCTGTCAACTGTGGAGACTGCTCTGGGCCCTCCCCCTTCTCTCTGTCTCTCTCTATCTGTCTCTCTGTCTGTCAAAAACCAATAAAAAAATTAAAATCTTTAAATTTGAAATGTTGGAGCCAGAACCCCCAGTGTGATGGTATTTGGAGGAGGAGCCTTTGGGAGTGAACAGGGTTACATAAGGTCATGAGGCAGAGCCCCCACGATGACATCAGTGTCCTTATAAGAAGAGGAAGAGAAGGAAAGATCTCTCTCTTCACACAAGTGCAGGGGAAGACACAGCAAGAGAGCAGCCATCTGCAGGCCAGGAGGAGGGCTCACACCAGGAACCAAATGGGCCAGCACCTTCATCTTGGACTTCCAGCCTGCAGAACTGTCAGGAAATAAATTTCTGTTGTTTCAGCCACCCAGTCTGTGGCATTTTGTTATGGTGGCGCTAGTAGACATTAAGACATTCCTTTTGCTCGTCCAACCCACAGCCTATAGGGCCGCATGCGGCCCAGGATGGATTTGAATGTGGCCCAACACAAATTCGTAAACTTTCTTAAAACATGATGAGATTGTTTTATGATTTTTTTTTAGCTCATCAGCTATCATTAGTGTATTTAGGTGTAGTCCAAGACAATTCTTCCCATGTGGCCCAGGGAAGCCAAAAGGTTGGACAGCCCCGTTCTAAGTGGAACCAATGTCTTAGCATCTGCTGGCTGCTGCAGTCTTTGACCTTCCTTGGCACGTTATCACTCCAATCTCTTCCTCCGTCATCACACAGTGTATCTTCTGTATGTTCTCCTCTCTTAAGTCCACCAACTGGATCATCCAGAATGATCTCACCTCAAGGTCCTTAATCTGATTACACCTGCAAAGACGCTTTTTCCAGAAAGGCCACATTCCCTGGTTCTGAGTTGGACATATCTTTTTTTTGGCGGGGTGGGGGTTAGGCTGCAATGCCACACACTGCCCGTCTCTGACTCTATGGCCCCAGCAGGAGCAGCTTTCATTCCCCAGAAGGTCCGACAGCCAACAATCCCGACGTGTTTCTCACATGCTGGACGCAGGGCAAAGTGATTTCCACTCATTAGCTCATTTATTCCGCTCCCAATTCGTTCCATCTCTGAATACCAAAGCTTGGCCGTCACTGCCCTGCGCCCTAGGTGCCTGCAGAACAATGACACGTGAATTAATAAGTGGCGCCATCTGAAAGCGGAAGTGGCCGCCCTCCCCGCTCCGCCTACCGTGCACCTTGGATGATCCTTAATTTGATCACTTACAGCATGAAAGTACTAGCCCTGCTTCACAAGACCCATCTCTTTTCTCTTCTCCAAGGTTTTCATTCTGCCGCGGACAAGGTTTCAGGATTCAAACACACTGTGGTTTGTTCCTCTCCAGCTTTTTGACCCGGTCAGGGATGGGAGGTGGGAGGGGGAAATTACAAACAATTTTTAAAGATTTAGTTTTATTGTTTTTGACAAAGACAGAGAGACAGAAAGAAGGGGAAGGACCCAGAGGAGGCTCCATAGTTACACATTATTAGCTTTCTACATAGTTTCACTCCACAGGTAGGTGCAGGGCCATGCAGGGCAGGAACCAGGCAGGGGGCCTCCCACATGGGAAGCTTATCCCGGTGAGAACCAAACTGGGGGCACACCCCAGTTCAGCATATGGGTCCGCACCAGCCGGGGCCGGCATTCGATCCTTCGACCCTGGGGCTGCAAGCCAAGCGCTCAGCCCGCTGAGCCATCCCGGCTTCCCCAAACAAATTTTCTTACATGGCCCAAGCTTGGGAATTTTCAACAACACTTGGTGCCAGGCAGAAGCAACAATAGTAAAATAATAACAGCGGCAACGATACAGGCTAGCATTTCTTATTAAGCGCTCATGAGCATTTCAATCCCACAACAACCCCAGAGGGCAGCTACTAAAATCACTCCCCATCTTACAGATGAGGAAACTGAGGCTCATGGAGGATAAGCACCTGGCCTAGAGGTATAGAGTGAGTGAAGAGCGGGCTGGGGTTTGAACCCAGGATGTCTGGTGGCAGGGACACTGCACATCTGTGTTGTTCTACAGTAGGGTAACAGGTTAACCTCCAAGTCAGAAAGCAAGGACGAAATCCCCAAGAGCCAGAATTACTCTTGACAAGCCTGTACGTAGTCTAGAAAAAAGGGGGGCACTGTGGCTGTAATAGAGAGAAAGGCAGGACCCCCACAGGCCTAGGATCCCCGATTTGAGGCTACACGTTCAAGGAGAACTGGGCAGACATCCATGTCACTTGCAAGTGAGAGGATAAGTTCATGCAAAGACTTTTAGAGCGGAGAAGCACGCTGGGGAGTGAATCCGATATTGCTCTTAAGACTGTTCCTTGGGGACAGCTCTGAGGACACAGGATGCCCATGTGAGCTTTACTGGGTATCGGACACAGTTCTGGGCACTTGGCATACAGTCCTTGCATCAGCCCCACGAGATCGGTACGGCAGTCCACTGCTTTCCCAGCACATCCCCGCAGCCTCCAGCACGCAGCCCGTTGGGGGCGAGCTGCCAGATCTCTCGTCGCGTGGTCACCACAGAGACAAATATTGAAAGTTCCAGACCTCATGATTAGTCCTTTCTGAGGCGCATTTCTGCTGCTGCAGAGAATATTTTGACATCTGCTCGTAGCCAGTTCTAGCAAGTATCTTTTTCCCTTCCTCCTGCTAGAAGGAATATGAAAAGTACACATATGGGCCGGGCCTGGCTGGTAGGACTGCAGAGAGGAGGGCACAAACTCTGGACCAGACCATGGCCAGAGTGCCAAGCCCAGCTCTGCTGTACAAACTTGCACAAGCAACTTTGTCTCTCTGTGTCTCAGTTTCCCCACCAGGAACCAGGAGGGTGATAATTGGTTGTTATAAGAATTAAATGAGGGAAAGTCGGGATGGCTCAGCGGGTTAAGTGCTCGCTTTAAAGCCCCAGGGACCAAGGATTGAATCCCAGCTCCGGCCCAGGTGGACCCACATGCTGAACTGGGGTATGTTTCCCGAATGCAGTGAGGCCCCAGTTCAGTTCAAAAAAAAAAGAATTAAATGAGTTAACATAATAAAGCAGGATACTTTTGCCATAAAGGACCAGATAGTAATTACAGTAGACTCTCAGTTAACCAGCACTCATGGGGATGGGTAGATGTTAGGTAAATGTTAGTAGACTCTCCGTTCACCAGAACTCAAGCAACCAGAACTCTCAAGCATCCCGACGCTTGAGTTCCAGTGAACAGAGAGTCTACTATATTTTCAGTTTTGCATGCCTTCACGCTATCTCTATTACTAATCAAACAGGCCCTAGGCCAGGAGTCAGCTTATGGGACCACAGTCTGACACCAAAGCCTGGCTTTGCATCCCAATTGTGCCTCTTACAAGCTGTGTGACTTGACTCAAGTTACCTAACCCCTCTGATCCTCAAGCTTTCTCATCTGCAAACTGGTGTGACTAGATCCCAGATGCATCAGCAGAAGGAGTAGGCAAATGAGACAGGAGGGAGGGGCAGGCAGCTGAAGATGCATCATGAAGCAAAGATGCCCCATGGGCATACTGGAGGGAGACAAGTACCCCTGGGGAACTCTGGATAGATGGTGCAGAGAACCTCTGAGAGGTTTCCTTCCAAGTGGTGACACATCTGTGGTATTTTCCACCAACTCCCAGCCTTTGTTGGCTGAGGGGCTGCTTCCCGGGGGCGTTCCCTCCATGACACTTCCAGCCCTCCCCATACACACACAGATCATGCTGTCAGCCCACAGGGCCCTCAGGACAATGAGCCAGCCCACAGATCACACTGACCAGCTTCGCTCTGGTTCTGCTTCCTCAACGCAGATTGGAGGTTAATGCAATCTTGGAATTCTTATTTTATGGAAACAGCACTGTGCATGGGTCACCTTGTCCTCAAGGTGACCTCCAAACCAAGAATCTTCAATCTATGGGACTCAAGTAACTGAAGTATGGCCACCAGAGGCCTTTATGAACCGAGAGGTCTTCTAAATAAGGACCATCGGTGCATAGACCGAATATGGACAAACACAGAACTAACAGCTCAAACCCTGCCAGACTGGAATTCCTTTGTGCTTTGTCTTACCCCTCAACCCGATACCATAATTGACCAAGTCCCCAAATTCTCCAATCAAAACGGGCCCCTCCAGCATTGCCTCAGGCCACCCCGTTCTCCCTAACCCTTAAAACATGGCTAGACCCCAGATTAGGGAGACAGATTTGAGAGGTGCCTCCCGTCTCCCTAATCTGGGGCCTCCTGCAAATTGACTCAGCATTAAATAAATAGCGCTTCCTTTTCTCAAAGGCCAGTGCCATAGTTTTGACTTCTTCATGCATTGGGCAGTGGGGCTTAGCTCGGTAACAACAGAAACACAGCAAGATGGAGGCACGTGGAGATAGATGCTGAGGGCTCGGCAGGGAACCAGCAACCCCGGGCATAAAGGTGCTGGACACTTAGTGGACGACTGGTCTACCTCTGCTCAGCACAGGAGAGAACAAGGAGGTCTCATGTTGGACTAATCATTGATTCGGGCAATGTCAGCTCTGATTTCAAAACCACATTGGCTTGACAAGAAAGCCAGGATGGTTCAATGGGCTAAGCACTTGCTTTGCAGCCCCAGGGACTGAGGGTTGAATCTTGGCCCCAGCCTGTGCAGACCCATGCACTGAAATGGGGTGTGCTTCCCATGCAGGAGGCCCCCAGTTCGGTTCTCACCCCCCTGGTTTGGCCCCTGGCTCGAGGGGGCGTACCTCCCATGCAGGAGGCCCCCAGCCCAGTTCCAACCCTGTGCAACCCCCACCCACCTGTGTGGAACAAAACCATGTCAAAAACTGATGACTTACAACTATGGAGACTGCTCTGGGCCCTCCCCCTTCTCTCTGTCTCTTTCTGTCTTTATCTCTCTGTCAGAAAATAAAACAACACATTGGCTTGAAATATATCATTGCCTAGACGATGCACATTGGGTATGATAACAGCTTTTCCAGGCTTCAAAAATAAAAACTACATTCAATGAACATAAAAGACATTCTAATTTCAGATGTTTTAAGAGGTTTAAAAGGAAGTATCTCAAACTCTAGACACGATGGCTTTGTCCTGCCATCCCCAATAAGAACACATGTACCCTGCTGATCCTCTTGTCCCAATTTGGGCTTAGAAAATGGAGTTATTTTGTTTGAAAATCTATTCTGGCTCTGAAGTTCTATGATTTTTCTATTTCCTTGCAACATCTTTGTCATGGCAACACAATGCACATTTGCATTTTAAAACTATCCCTGCCTCCTCCACACCTTAAAACATGAGGATCCTACCTTAACATTTAATAACAGGGGATGCCAGGATGGCTTAGTGGGTTAAACGCTTGCAGCTCCAGGGTCCAAGGATCTAACCCCGGCCCCGGCCCATGCGGACCCATATGCTGAACTGGGGTGTGGCCCCCAGTTCAGTTCTTGCCTGGGCAAGCTTCCCATGTGGGAGGTGCCCCAGTTCAGCCCCAGCTCAAAGGGGTGTGCCTCCCATGTGGGAGACCCCTGCCCGTTTTCTATGTCAAAAACTGATGACGTACAACTATGGAGACGGCTCTGGGCCCTCCCCCTTCTCTCCGTCTCTCTCTCTCTCTCTCTCTCTCTCTCTCTCTCTCTCTTTCTCTCTCTCTCTCTCTGTCAAAAACAACAAAATAAAAAATAAATCTTTGGGGAAGCCAGGATGGCTCATTGGGTTAAGCGCTCACTTTGCAGCCCCAGGGACCGAGGATCGAATCCCGGCCCCGGCCCGTGCGGACCCATATGCTGAGCTGGGGAGCTCCCCCAGTTCAGTTCCCACCAGGGTGAGACCCCGGCCCAGTTCCTGCCCTGTGCAGCCCCAAGCCCACCTGTGGAATGAAACTATGTGGAAAAACCAATGATGTGCAACTATGGAGACTGTTCTGGGCCCTGCCCCTTCTCTCTGTCTCTGTATCTCTCTCTCTCTCTCTCTCTCTCTCTGTCCAAAACAATAAAAATAAATTTTTTTAATAAAATCTTTTTAAAAAACCATTTTACAACACTCAGCCCCTTTGGGTGCAGGTGCCCTGGTGTGGGCAACCGAAGGAGACACAGTGTCTTGTTCACTGAGTCCCTGTCTTTAAAATGCACAGTTACGAATTAGCTGCATTAGGAGCTGGCTAATTTTGTCGCAAGAGGAAAGGAAGCAAACAAACATTCCTTAATTGACTGCTGCACTAATGGCTTTTATCATTTTGAGCAAGCCCCACAACCCCTCCAGGAAGGAAAGAAACTAAATGGCAGCAGGTCGTATCACTTGCCCAAGGTCACATAGCTACCAAGTAACAAATCTGAGATAATGTTGGTAAAATCAAAGGAGAGAGAGAATAAAAGGGCAGGGAGGGGGGAGAATTCCATCCCCCTGAAACCTACCCTCCCCCAGGTGTTGGACCACCTGATGTTGCTAAGAAACATGGGCACACTCTGCTTTCTGATTCCAAAAGATAGAGATTGGATCACCCCCAAAAAAGAGAGAGAAACTCCTCTTTTCTTTATCCATTTCTTCCCCTCTTAAATATTCTCCAGCCTACATCAGCCAGCCAAACTCCTTGGTTCTGAGATTTATTTTATCTGTTCTCCTGTCCATGTAATTTTAGCGTGTTGTTTTTATTAGTCTCTTTCTTTCTTCTTCACTCTGAAAAAGTTTTAGGGAAGAGTAAATCCTCCCTCTTTATAATCCTCCATGAATCTCTCAGACTTTGTTTTCCCACTTTGGGATAATAAAATCGGTGGCTGTACATTAAGCTGTATTCACACAGCTGTCAGACAAGCATGGTATGTAGTATGTATATGGCTAATTGAGGAGGTTCCAGGCTGCTCCGGGCCCTATTATCTGTGCAACCCCCTGTAATAATTCCACCATTAGAGAGTCATTCTTTTGGCTATTTAAAAGTCATCTGTAAAATCGGTGACAGATAACTATCTCCAAAAGTTTTTAACCTTCTTATGGTTTGAGAATGTTGGGGGGTGGGGGAGGGGGAGAAAGGCTGTGTATATGTCCTCTTCTTAGAAAAAGACAGACAGATGCAAACCCCTACACAACCCCTGAACCCCAGACGGGGACCCCTGCTTGAATCTGTTATCAGCTGATACTTCAGGAAGCAGGTTAACAGTTAGATGATCTTACTGTGGCAAGAAGTAAGGCCCTGCAGAGAAAAATGCTGATAAATTTAAGGGGAGTTGGGGAGGTGGGAGGAAATCAATCATAGCTTAAGGGGCAAGGAAGACAAGAAGATGGGAAAGAGGAACTTAGTTTATTGAAAGACAATCCTGGAAGGAGGAGGAAGAAGCAGTTACCAGAATCTGGAGAGCAAGTTGCATGGAGAGCCCTATGAGGCAGGAGCTATGACCTTCAACAAGAGATTCAGTTGACCCATCAGCGACTACCTTGACCTCACTCCCTTCTCCACCTCATGTTATTGTTCCCATTTTACAGATGAGCGAGATGAGGCTCAGAGAGATGACCTCACCTGTCCAAGGCCACACAGCTGGAACATAGAAGACCCAAGTTGGAACCTAGTTCTCCTCGCCCCAAGGCCACTGTCTGGACCCTGGACCAGCTATCTCCCAGGCCATCCAAAGGAGGCTGGGGTGAATGTGTCCCCAGAAACCTGGATGGCCCTGGTTTGTTGTGATGCAGCCAATGCCAATTTGCAGAATTCATCTCATCGTGCCTGACGAGACCGGAATGTTGCGCTACCTACCAAACAGAAAGCGGGGGAAGCAGATCTTGCAAAGGAAATTGACCGATAGGGTAATAGCATCTGGTTCCAATTGGTGTCGTTATCATCAATCACTAAGCAGACACAGTCCCTGGCAAGCCTGTCCCAAGAGCATCATAGAATCTACTGAGCCTTCACCAATTATCCCAATCTCCCAGGACTAGAGGGAGGGAATATGCCCACCCAGGAGTCTCTCACCATGAGACTCGGTCTGGGCAAGAGCCAAGAAGCCACCATTGGTAGCACGGAAAACCATAAAAAATAAATCTTTAAAAAAAAAAACAAGTTGTCACCTTGGACCCACCTGGGACAACGCTCCCGAGGCAGAAATACGCAGAAGCCCAGGCAATGGAGCCGGATCACAATCCATAACAACCCCAGTCAGGTGAGCATCCCCTCCAAGCTGGGCCGAGTCCTCGCCTTCAGGAAGTACAACTGGCAGTGAGCGGTGGGTTAGAGGACTCAAGGTTTCCAGAGACAGCAGACAGAACTTGGTGGTGTGGGGAGGCCGCGATAGCTCAGCAGGTTGAGCGCTCGCCTCCCATCACAAGGTCTGGGGTTCCACCCGTGTGGAATGAAGCCATGTCGCCCAGGGCCTCCCAAATGGCAACCTTCCCGGCTGAGCCATCCAGAGGCTGCCAGCTGCGCCGCAGTTCAGCATGTGGGTTTGCACCGGCTGGAGTCAGGAACTGAACCCAGACCTCGTGACTGTAAGGCAAGCGCTCAGCCCCTGAGCCGTCCCGGTATCCCTGGTCAGCTGCTGTTTTAAGCCACTAAGTGTCTCAGAAATAGAAAACTGGAACTGTCTGTTATGAGGATAACTGAGAGACGATGCCCTAATGTACTTATTCCATAAACGTCGGCAGACAGATGCACTTGCACTATGATCATCTACACCTGGCCAAGGAGGAAACCGGGACTCACGGGGCTGACGGGACATGCAGAGCTGGCGAGTGTCACAGCTGTGCCTGTCACTAGATCCTGCTCCTTCCACAGCCCCCCCGGGACCCTCACAGCCTGCTCCACATGAAGGTCGCTGCCTCTCTCGCGGGGAAGCTGGCTTCTGGGCTCGCTCGTGGGCCAGGTAAAGACTGTGCCTTTAGCTGCACGGCTTCCCCAGCCCCTGGGAAGTTCACGCCCCTCCCCTGCACCACGACCAGCATCTCTAGTGTCTATTTCCTCTCCAGCCCCGCCTCCCCCTGCCCCGGCTCTGGGACCCAAGAACCACGCACAGGGGGGGCGGCTGCTGCTTTTCCTAGGCCAGCGCGAGAGCCAGGGCTGTGGGGCGGCCCCCACCCGTGGCCTTGAACCCAGTGGATTCGTTTCCATGCGAGCCCGCAGCCTCCAGCTTCCTGAACGGAATGGCAGGGGCCGGGCCCCATTACCAACACCCCTCCAGTGGGAGTTGTGGAGCAGGCAGGTGTGTAGCTGACAAATAACCCAGAGTGTGGGACGCAGGGCAGGTCCCTGGTCCTGGGTGAGAGGCAGGGAAAGAACAGAGCTCCCCTGGGCTCTGCCTGGTGCCTCCTGAGGTCTTCTTCCCCGACCCGTGTGGAGCACAGACCCAGGGCCTGGAATCCTCCCGAGGGCAGCGATGGAGAATGCCTGTGGAGACATTGAGCAGCACCGCTGTGGTCTGACAGTTCATGTGCAGGGGGTGGGGCGTATGGGCCCCCTCGCTGCGGGCCCCCCAGGCCTGCTGCCCCTCCTCCACTCCCTTCTGCGTTTGGAGGCTTGAGCCTCGGCCCCATACGGCTGCCTCCCAGGGGTGTTCTTGTAGGTCTGGCTTCTCTTCTGGAATGATTGCGATGGCCTGGAAACAAGAAAGGGGGAAAAAAAGATGCTTTGGGGGAGACACCATGGCCTTGGGAAAAGTGACAAAGTCTTTAGGTCCGAGTGAATTAAAAAATCACCAGCAGAAGTCACCGCCTTATTTAGGTAGGATAGCAAAATCATACATGCTTATGGCTTTGTCCTACAATATTTGGTATAGATGACCAGCTCATAAAAGGGGGCGTTACTTCTGCTGGACCCTGTATATCCATCCAAACACTTTAGGGGAGAGAGGAGCTAGGACAATAGTGCAAACAATTGTTTGGTCTCCCTTCGGTAGGCTGACCAGGCCTCTTGTTTGAAACAAGACAATACCGTTGTTTTCTGTCCCATTTAAAATGGGACGTCGGATCAGCCTACCCTTTGGCAGTCCCCACAGCACACTCCACGGGACACATCTGAATGTCCACACAGGCCACAACCTCCCAGGCACGTGGCAACGCAGGAAGCAGCCTGTGACCGGCGAGGAAAGCAGCTGTCATGTCAAGAGAATCCATCCTCACAACCCATCCTCTTAGAACAGCGTGAAACCAGAGGTTAACATCAGCGGTACATAGCCACTTTATAATGAGGAAACCGACATCAGGAAGTGAAGTGGCTGTCCCACGTCACACAGCTCATTACTGGACTCACCCTCAGGTCTCCGCGGCCCCAAACCCACGACCCTGGCTGCCCCCCACCCGCCTGCTGGCTTCCTCTCAAAGCCTGCCTTCAGCCACGCGAATGAGGCCTCGAGACTTACCCCACAGCCGGGAGATTCACTCAGCTCATTTCCATGAGGACTAATGGGAGAAAGAAATTGCCATTTTTCTTATAATTAGAGAATTCAACCTTCACGGCCAATGCATCTAAAATCTCAGCTTATGTAACCAAACAAAGAGAAAAGCAAATGAATACCATTAGGGAAACGAAGAAACGATTTGGATTTCTGGCCGCAGAAGGCACAGGTATAACACAATTCCAGGCGGAAATCGTTTTCTGCTGCCAGTCAGACCACGGTCAACGCCACACCTGGGAGAGGATCTATCGTGCACACCCGCTCTGCCCACCCCTTACAGCATCTCCTCAGAACCCCATGGGCACAGGCTGTTATGCCCATTTCAGAGGTGAAGCACTGAGGTTCGGAGAAGCCAGGTGCCTTGCCAATCATCACAAAACGCATTCCATCATTCAGCCCGTATTCAGCAAGCGCCTACTTACTGCGTGCCAGACACAACGTACGTAATAGGTCAGCGGAGCGGGGACCCAAACCGGCACCTGTCGCACACCAAAGCCACGGCCCTTCAGAGTAGGAGCTCGATTCCAATGTGTTGGATGCATGAATGCCTCCAAAGGTTTTAGTCCGGGGCTATTCTTTGTCACCAGCAAGAGTTCCAGCTGCGAGGAGCCGGGAGGAAACGTCCCCAGCAGCTCAGGGCTCAGCGCACCGTCACCTTGTGTCCCTGAGACGGGCTGCTTCTGAGAGAACCAGGTCCGGGTTCTAGTCCCACAGCTCCGGTGAGCACCCGCAACACCGGCCTGCATTAGACAGCCCAGGAAAGGCATGGGCTCAGAGAGTATTGATTTGTTTGTTTGTGTTAAGATGCAAAACTCGCAGGTGTTGCCGCAAACCATAGCCAAGGCCAGGGAGTAAAAAGAGAGCAGGGTGAAAACCCAGCCCCTCGGAACCCCCAAGCACATTCCCAGCCCTGACAATGCTCTGCTTTTCTCTCTGCGGCTCATGGGTGGGCTGGGAGGGAAGTGGCTGGTGGGGGAGCAGGGAAATGGGGGGATGGGACGTGCCTCCTGGAGTCTTTAAACAGCCCAGGAGCTGAGTTCCACCTCTACCTCATGAATGAGGACGCCGCGTGAGAAGAGCAGGCCCCTGGCCCCAATGTCGTACCAGCACGGGATGACAAAACTCGGATTTAAGTTTGTTATAACTCTATCAGTAGAACCTGTTTATGAGTATGGTGCACTAACAGCAAACCCTGGAGCTTAAGAAGCATGTCTTTCAGCCTACTTTTTTTTCTTTTTAAAACTTTATTGCATCATAGCTACACTTATAGAAATACACGCATATTGAGTAAGAGAATGCAATTTGGGTTTAGCTTGTTCTGCACAATTTGGACCAAAATCTTGGTACATGGCTTAGGCATTAAAAAACGACTTGCAAACTGGTTTATTTTTCATTTACTACAGATGTCTGTAAAAGATCCTGCACTTTATTAAGCAGGTAGCAAGAACCTTGAGAGATTAACCTTTGGTTGGTCTCTGAGAAATAACACGGTATTGCACTGTAAAATTGTCAAGTTGGTGCAACAATACATTGTAGTGATATTTCAATACCAGTTTACAAAGTTCAATAACTTGTAGGTGTTGAAAAAGGTGGGTTCCTATGTACACATGTGAAACTATGTAAAAGCCATCAATTTAGTGAACACTGCATGTCGATTGCAACTCTGCATAAACCAAGATTCAGATAATTTCCTGAATCTGAACTAACTCTACCAGTTCAGTGCATCTGCTGAGGTTAGCAAGGAAACTCCACACACTAGCTAGCGGTTTTTCTGATTTATGCAGAAAAGAAAATCATGTTTCTTTGCCAGCTTCTCAGTCCAGAATTGGTATTATACTACAAGAAAGGTAGTCCTTCCAACATTCATGGGCTTACATGTGACCGAGGTCTACTCGGGTTTAAATATATATTAGCGCCCATATGCAAAACAGTCCCCAAGGTTAAAGACCACATGACTTAAGAAGTGACTAAAAAAAAATAAAAAACGGGCCTTCTTGAAAGACTAGAGTAAAACATCTAACCATAGTTATAAGGAGCCTTATCAAAAAAATATTGCCTCTTGAATTACACTTCAATTTTTTTAAAGTAGCCCCCAAAGAAGAAGCTCTGATAAAGAGGAAAAATACACCAATATCTTGGAAAACAATGTAAACATACGGTAGGTTCAAAAGATAGCTAAGAGATACGTTTTGATAAGACTACCTAGCATTAGGCTTATAATGTATTCTAGTATTTCAAGTTTATCTTTAGTTACTAAATATCAATTTACAAATAATACGCTCACTTTTTATTCCTTTATCAACAGGAAAAATCCTAGCTTCATTTCTGTCCTGTGGAAGGGAAACTGAGAAAACAAAAAGATTCTAACAATTCCATGCAAATATCACATGTTTCAAATGAAAGAACTCCCAACTAGACCATACAGAAGTTCTTATTACTCGTATGCTTTTTATTGAAACCATTTTCTTTTTCAAGGATTTATTTTATTGGGTGAGAGAAGGTGAGAGAGAGAAGTGGGCAGGGCCCAGAGCCATCTCGATGGTTGTACATCATTAGTTGTGACATGGTTTCGTTCCACGCAGGACCTGATGCTGTGATCAACGGCCTCCTACCCTAACCCTGACCAATCAGCAGAGCCCACGACCCCAACTTCCTCAACTACATGATTAATGGGTTTTCCCTTTATAACCTACCCCCTAGAGACCTCCAGGAGCCAGGTCTTTGAGCGCCAGCTCGCTTGTCTCTGGGCTTGGCGCCATTTCCTTAAATAAACCTTTACTTTCTTTTGGGCAAACCCTGCTCCTATCTCATTTGCTCTGACGCACGCAGGCAAAAACGAACCCCTTTTATTTCGGTGACACCAGCGAGACCGAGCTCCCGTGCCCATAGCCTTTAGCCAGCTCAGAACACACACCTACCCTGCGGCCTCTTCTCCCTGCCCTGCCCGGACCCAGCGTCCACACCACTGCTTCCTGCGATCAATTCTCCACTAAGCGACCTGTGCCCTTCCAGTAGCCTGCCACCTGCACCTGACCTAGCCTCGCTTTCGGGAAGACCCAGTCCGAGCCAGGCTGTAGTGGGAGAACAGGGGAAATCCAGGGGGGCCTGGAAGAGGTCCCCAATGTTGCTTACTCCCTCTCTCACACACTGACTCATCCATTAGCTCACCTGATCCCTCACTCATTCATTCACTCCCTCACTCATTCATTCCTCCCTCCATTCTTTCAGTGATTACAGACCCATGAAAGGGTTAGAGACTCCCTGTCCCGGCTTCTATTGTTTTTTTTTAAGATTTATTTTATTGTTTTTGACAGAGACAGAGAGAAGGGGGAGGGCCCAGAGCAGTCTCCTTAGTTGTACGTCATCAGTTTTCAACATGGTTTCATTCCACACAGGTGGGCAGGGGCTGCGCAGGGTGGGAACTGGGCTGGGGGCCTCCCGCATGGGACGCACATCCCAGTTCAACATATGGGTCCTCACGGCCCGGGGCCGGTATTCAATCTTCATTCCCTGGGGCTGCAAAGCAAGTGCTCAACCCACTGAGCCATCCTGGCTCCCGCCCCAGCCCCCACCACCCCCCACCCCGGCTTCTATTCTTATCCCTGGAGGACAGGGTTTCCTTCTGTAGAGGGTGTGAGCTAGACAGCACACCTCCATTTGTATGCTGGAAGATTCCATCCCACTTTGGAAACAGCGAAAGTCCATTAAGGAGCCTTGGAGAGTAACCTAATAGCCCAGGTAGCTCCAGGGGTCACTCTCCTGGGGAGACCCCAGGGCTCTGGAGGGATCTTTGAGCTCCAGGTAGCGCTGTGTAACCTCCCTTAAATAATCAAGCACATTCTTCCAGCCACCTCCTTCCAGAGGGCAGGCTGTTTCTCAGAGCGTGGGATTGCATTTCCTGCGTGCACGTCTATTGTTCACCTCATCTCAACTCTGAAATGTCTCAAAAATCTGGAAAAACATCTTGGTGAGATCAGAAAATTGTTTCTTTTTTTTTTTTTTCTAAAAACTTATTTTACTGTTTTTGATAGAGACAGAGAGAAGGGGAGGGCCGAGAGCAGTCTCCATAGTTGTACGTCATCAGTTTTTCAACATGGTTTTGTTCCACACAGGTGGGGGGGCTGCGCAGGGCGGGAACTGGGCTGGGGGCCTCCTGCACAGGAGGCATGACCCCTCGAGCCAGGGGCCCAACTGGGGGGCAAGAACCGAACGGGGGGCCTCCAGCATGGGAAGCACACCCCAGCTCAGCATATGGGTCCGCACGGGCCAGGGCCAGGATTCGATCCTCGGTCCCCAGGGCTGCAAAGCAAGCACTTAGTCCACTGAGCCATCCGGCTTCCCCAAAAAAATCGTTTCAATTCTCAATTCTCAGGCTTTTCTACAAGCTTCACTGGATTCCTTGTGTCCACCCTCCCTAACTTCTCCCGCCCCCTCCCCTTCCAAATCTCTGTAACAGCTACACGTATTGAGCACCTACTGCATGCTAAATGCTTTAGGTTAATTCATCCATTGAATCTGCACAACAGTCTCAGCAGGTACATACCATTATTATCACCCCTATTTTTGAAACATGAAGTTCGGCGTTATCTGGTTGACCCAGCAGGAAGCTGGCGTTTGAACTTTGAGTTCAAGGTCTTAATCATTACACTGTATGACCTCCCTACTTACCTCACTCAAAAGCTTCAGGGTCTTAGAGAGAACCCCCAGCAAGGGTAATTTCCACCGGAACTGGAAACAAGGGATAAGGTACTGAGCAAGGGGTCAGAGAACCCGGACTGAGGAACTAGTCCCACCAGTTCACTAGCTGACAGAGGACAAGTCGCCCTTCCTCTGATCTGCGTCCCCAGCAGGTTCTCCAGGAAGTGGCCCCTAACTGCCCTGTGGATCCTTGTCCTTGGCCCTCTACTTCCTCTGACATTTCAGAAACACCCCACTGCCCCTAAACCCCTGTGCACGCTCAATTCCCTGGGCTACGCACAATGCACTGGTCTAGGCAGTTCCTGTCGCCTGCGATACCTTCCCTCACCTGAACTCATTCTTTAAGTCTCTGCATAGATGTCACTGTTGTGAGCAGTTAAGGTTGGGGGAGCGGTAATTTTAACCCAGAACTGGAAGTGCACATGAAGTGGTAGAAAATGAGTGAGCATCCACCTCCACAGGGCAAAAAATATTCTTATTGGGACATCCATTTGGGGGGTGATCTATTGCCAAGTAACAACCCACTCCAAAACTTGGTGGCTTAACACAACACTAATTATCCTGGATTTGATATTATACTAAAGTTGTAACTAAGATGTAACCAAAGGAGGGAACTAGATGACAAGACTCTGGGACCTCTCTGTAGTACCCTATGGCTATAATGTTTTAAAATACAAGTTGAACAAAAAGGTATTTAAAACATCAATACTGCAGATGCCGGGATAGCTCAGCAGCTGAGCACTTGCTTTGCAAACATGAGGTGAAAGGTTTGATTCCCAGCCCCGGCCTGTGCCGCCCCATATGCTGAACTGCAGCTCAACTGGTGACCGCTGAGGTGGCTCAGTGGTGAAGGTTCCCATCTCCCACTGCTCAGTTCCTGCCCCCTTGAAGCCCCACACCCACCTGTGTGGAATGAAACCAGGTCACAACTAATGACGTGCAACTATGGAGACTGCTCTGGGCCCTCCCACTTCTCTCTCTCTCTATCACCTTCTCTCAAAACAATTAAATTTTTAAAAACACTAATTATTTATTTTACTTATAATTATATACAGTAGGCTCTCAATTAACCAGCACCCAGGGGGATTGGTAGGCCTAATAGATGTAAGTAGACTCCCGTGCCAGATAAATGTTGTATTATTTCTTTGATTTATTTTGCCGGTTGCTTGAGTTCCAGTTAACAGGGAATCTAGTGTAATTTGGGTAGGGATTCAGGGGGTGTGACTGCTCTGTGTCCCACCCAGCACCCACTGAGGTAGCCGGATTAAGGGCTACCTTACGGACATGACTCCCATGACTGGCAAGTTGGGGCTCGCTACCCGCTGGGGTCTTGCCCAGGGTCATGGGCTGGGGACCTCGGTCCCTCCTCCCCTGGGCCTCTCCACAGGAGGCCTGGTGGCTGCTTCCAGAGCGAGGAGCACAAGGTAGATTGAGTAGCATTTCTACAGCCAGACCTCAGAAGTCACCATTGCTTGTGCCATACTCAGTTGGTCAAGACAGCCATCCAGGCCTGTCCAGATTCACAAGGAAGGGAAGAGACTACAACTCTTTTCTTAGTGGGAAGGTGGTAACAGAGCTTTACTTACGCTCTGGTACGGGGGGGCTGGCCCCTGGGACAACTGGGAAGACCTGCCTCCAGGGTGAAGGCTCCTGTCTCAGGGACCAACATTAGCATGTCCAGTAGCCTGGCAACTTGGACATCCTTGGACCTGGGACCAAGCAGAACCAGTCCACCAGGAACCCGGACAGGTCGTGCAGGATGGGCCGTCGGTGCAGGCAGACAACTGCACACGGCCCGCCTGGTCCCAGGCTGCAGCTCTTGGTGGGGTGTAAGGGTCTAGCATAGCATGTGGGATGGGAGCCATGGTGGCAGCCATCTTGCAGAAGAGATCACCTGCCGCAACGTGCATAATGAGTCTCCTGTGATTCCCAGTTCATTGCTTTAGAATTTCTAGTTCTTTCCCACACCCCTCTGATAGAAATCAATACCACAAAGGAAGAGATTCCAGGTAACCGCAGACATTCACTCAATGCTGTACTTGCCTAAGAAGTTGGGTTTCAGGGGAAGTGCAAAGCCCCAGGCAAGAAAAGATCAGAAACCTTTCCTGCTGCCCTTTTTGTTTTGTGGGTTGCCATGGTGATGGGAAAGGTAGCACTGAGCGGAAACTGAAGACATTATCCTAATATCGGAGCTTATGAAATCGATGTCAAAGTGCGGTCTCTCTCTTTCTCACACACACACAGACAGGTGGAATTGGGTAATGGCAGGGGCTCAGGCTGTGAGCTCCAACACAAATCAGTTTGATCTTTTGTGATTCTGCTAGCTGCAAGGCCTCTCTCGGGACCCCAGGGATAGCTACTTGGATGAAAGGGCACCTCGTCCAGGTCTTCCTGTTCCCCCAGAAGGAGCCGTGTTCCGCCTCTCTGCCTCCACAAATTGCCTTCACCCGCAAACGTATCCAATTCCAACCTGCCACCGTCGCTTCCTTTCCCCTTGCGTTTATTTCATTCTTGTTGTTGTTACATGTAAACCTGTGCTTGTCAACTGGCAATTCCCTTTATTGTTCATATTTACCTAGTGATCAAAAGACTTACAAATATGTATCTACAGTAATTGCATGTTGAGTGTTTGCCCATTTGTACCTGTCTTTGACTAGGGGATACACAGTCAACTGTCAAATGTTTTTAAACCCTTGTCTTTATTTTAGCTTAGTGTTTATTTATTGTTTGTGATGTCAGCTTTCTATTTACAATAGTGTTATAAAGTTTCCTGTTTAAAACTACATGACCGTATTTTTCCGTGTACAAGACAATACTATTGTCTAAAATTGTTAGAACAAAAATTAGAGGTTGGGAAAGCCGGGACGGCTCAGCGGGTTGAACGCTCGCTTTGAGGCCACGAGGACCGAGGATCGAATCCCGGCTCCGGCCCAGGCAGGACCCACGTGCTGAACTGGGGAGTTCCCACAGTTCGGTTCTCTAGCTGTCTCTGTCTCTGTCTCTCTCTCTATCTGTCAAAAAGTAAAATAGAAATAACTATGCACTGAAGACAAAAAGATAATTTCTCTCTATAAGTGTGAAAAGATTAAAAAAAAAAAAAAATTAGAGGTTGTCTTATACACG
Source organism: Craseonycteris thonglongyai (assembly GCA_004027555.1). Taxonomy (NCBI): domain Eukaryota; kingdom Metazoa; phylum Chordata; class Mammalia; order Chiroptera; family Craseonycteridae; genus Craseonycteris; species Craseonycteris thonglongyai. The sequence goes on along the minus strand of PVKE010020583.1, from coordinate 7,235 downwards.
GGACTAACCCATGTATTGATTTCTAATGTTGGGTTAGAAAAGTAGGGGGTGTCATACACAGGGGCATCTTATACATGGAAAAATATAGTACTATATTAATTTAATTAATATATATTATATATGTTATAGCTTCCTATTTAAAATTAACATGTTCATTTAATTATGATTATTAAGATTAAATGAATATGTTAACTTAATTTTAAAATGCAGGGAAGTCAGGATGGCTTAACAGGTTAAGCGCTCATCTTGCAGCCCCAGGGTCCGAGGATCGAGTCCTGGCCTGGCCCGTGCAGACCCATATGCTGAACTGGGGTGTGCTTCCCATGTGGGGAGTCCCCAGTTCAGTTCTTGCCGGGATAAGCTTCCAATGCGGGAGGCCCCACATTCAGCCCCCAGCTTGTGGAGGTGTGCCTCCCATGCAGGAGGCCCCCAGCCTGATTCCCACCCTTTGCAGCCCCCCGCCCACCTGTGTGGAATGAAACCATGTTGAAAACTGATGATGTACAACTATGGAGACTGCTCTGGGCCCTCCCCCTTCTCTCTGTCTCTCTGTCAAAACAATAAAATAAAGCTTTTTTTTTTATTTTAATGAATTGTCTTTATATTAAGTACATAATAAGAAATGGCTGTGGATATGGCAAAAATACGCAGGTAGAATGTGGATGACTCAAGTTTAGGCAACATTGGGAAGCTTGATCCTTTGCTATTTGGTTTCCTGAATTTTAACTTTTGGGCCAGGAAGCCACCTCCCCTCTCAGGACAGGAAAGCTCAAAGTCTCTAGAACAGGAGATGGAGCTAGAAGAGGTGCCAGGACAGCAGGAGGGGTGTTACCACCCCCTCCCCCCACCAGACCCCACACCCTGGAGCCAGCAGCCAGCTTGTCAAGTTCCCATCTCCCGGCTCAGGAGCCCAGAACAGACAGACACCTATTGTACAGATCAAGATGGGCTATTTTAAAGGAGGCAGTTTAATGAGCAGCAATTTGAATGGAGACCAATTTAATGTTTTCTACCAACCCTCACAGAAATTGCCACAAATGATGTGTGAATTCTGTTCCCTAGCGGAGCTCCAATATGACGAAGGATGAATTTTAAATTGTTTGATCAGAATTAGCAACATTAGTCACTGCAAATCGCCTTTTCGTTTCCACAGACCTGCCAAGGAGAGCAAAAATAGAATGGGTAAGGAAGGTTCCAGAAGGCAGATGTGTCCATGGTAGATGAGGCCGTGTGACTTGGCTGCTGGGAGGTCCTAGGGGGCAACTCCTGGTGCCCTGGCTGGGTCTAAGCCCCAGCTTTTGACTTCTTTTTTTTTTTTTTTTTTACTTATTTTATTGTTTGAGAGAAGGCAAGACAGAGAGAAGGAGGGCTCAGAGCAGTCTCCATAGTTGCACATCATTAGCTGTGACATGGTTTTGTTACTGGAGAATGGGGCCCTTCTCAGCTCTGTGTCCGGGATCTTGGCGCCTCAAAGAATTGAGCGAGACACCGAAGTACAGAGATGAAAGAAAAGTTTATTGAAAGTGAAAGCAGTAAAAGTCCACTTCCAAGAGGTGGAAGCCGGCCTGAGCAAGAAGAGATGGTGCAAAAGGCCCGATTATCAGGGTCTGGGCAGTTTTTCATTTCTTTTTCCTAGAAGGGGTTACACCTTTTTGGGCGTGGTATCTTTTAATTGACAGTCTTGATTGACAGGGGGCCATTACATCATCTTTATTCACCTGTGTAAGTTGCTTCCCAGAGTTCAGTCTATGTAATGATATTAATGAACTTCCAGGGGAAGCCGGGATGGCTCAGTGGGTTGAGCGCTCACTTTGCAGCGCTGGGGACCAAGGATCGAGTCCCGGCCCCGGCCCGTGTGGAACCATATGCTGAGCTGGGGAGCTCCCCCAGTTCAGTTCTCTCTGTCTCTGTCTCTGTATCTCTCTCTCTCTGTCAAAAATTAATAAAATAAATAAATAAAACTTAAAAAAAAAAATGAACTTCCAGGCTTACCGGTATGCATGATATTATAAAGATCGTATAATGAGGCTTAGGTGGAAGGCAGGTCCTGTGGAAGGAGTCCCAAGAATGGATCCCCCTACTCTATCTGTCTCCCTGCTTTTATCTTAAGAGACAAGTAAAGTTTAGAGGCTGAAGATCTCTTCTGTATTTACGTCCTGCTGAGTGTGATCATTGTTCCTGCCTATTGGGGTTCACAGAGCTCTCCCCGCCCTTACTAGGCTAAAAGGGGGAAAAGGGGTCTAGAGATCCAATCCATCTCAAGACAGTGTTGACGTCTTTGGTTGGGCTGGTCTGGAAGCCTCGCTGGGATATTATTCATATGCTGATGGCCCCTAGATGAGAAGAGACAGATTAGTTAATGAATTTGAAAGCACTGGCCCAAAAAGCAGACTTCAAAGCCATCAAAGCTCTATTTGATCTTGTGGCCTCACCTCCAGCCCAGCCGGTCATTCCTGGGGTGTTATCTGCCTGGGGGTTGAGTCCGGGAGGCCTGGGAAGAATACTGCGCACAATGATTATGATCAACAAGCACAGACCACAGGGTCCAGGATAATTAGGTTGAAGTCTAGCAAATACAGATTCCAGGATGATTCATGAAGGCTGAAGACAGGGCACATTTTGGGAATACACTTAGCAAATACATAAGTTCTAGAATAATTAACTAAAGTCAGAGGCAGAAGAGATTCTAGGAACAATGTATTGTTTAAGTTTCAGGGTAATTAGCTACAGCAGGAGGTAGGAGACATTCTTTGACGCAGGCTAAGGCTAGGAAGGAACAAAAATAGCAAAACTGGGGAGCTGATGCACTAAGGAAAAAGAAGCCAGAAATTTCCATAATGGGGGCTGGGGGCCCCTTTCATTTGACCCATATCAGTGTCATTCCACACAGGTGGATGTGGGGCTGCGGGGTGAGAACCAAACGGGGGGGGGGGGGGGGGGGGAGGTTCCCACATGAAAGGCGAGAGAACCTTCACCCCTGAGCCATCCCAGAAGTTACCAGTTGCACCACAGTTTAACACATGGGGTTTGTACAGGCCGGGGCCAGGAACTGAACCCCGAACCTCATGATTGCAAGGCAAGAGCTCAACCGCTGAGCTATCCCCGCCTTTCGCGTTCTACTTCTTGTACGAGGGAAGCGTTTGGCTCCTAGCAGCTCTGGAGTCTGCGTGTAAAGCCTTCCTTCATCCTGGACGCTGCAGTGGGCTTGCCACTCCTGCGGTGAGGACTAACCCTCTCCTCCCAGCTCCAGCCACATGTTCTTGGGTCCGCAAGGCCAGCTGCCAGGAGCCTAGTAAGAATGCACCATCTCACTCATTATTACCAGTGACCTTTTAATCCCTAAAACAGCAACAACACTCTTCTGTTTAAAGCTCTCCAAAGGGCTCCTCCTTGCGCTTCGCCTACATTCCTCACCTTGGCCCACAGTTCCCACCTATCTTCATTCTCCCCCTAGCTCACTCCACTCCCCCGCTCTGCTCCTTCTAGCACATTCTCACTGGTTCTTGCTAGACACCCCAGGCTCCCCCTGCGGGCTCCTCCTCTCCCTACAGGTTCAGCTCAAAAGCCACCACCTCAGGGAGCCTCGTGGCCACCCCTAGACCTCCACCCTGTGAAGTGGCTAGTCCCCTCCCTGCACTGGAGATGAGAAGACGGAGGCTCAGAGAGGTTGGGGAAGCTGTTCAGCACCCATGCCGGAGGCAGGAACCAAACTCGGGTCTCTCCGACTCCAAAGCCCAAACTGTTTCCTTTTAGAAAAGGTCAGGCCCAGTGCGCCTACCACCAGGAAAGTACGTCCCCTTTGTAAGCCAGGACGTACCTGGAGGCGCTTCCAGGGAGCCACACGTGGCTCTGTGAACAGGGAGACGTGGCTGTCGGAAGTGTCATTGTTGTTCTTTTCCCAGGACTGGCCTCAGCAAAGCAGCTTCGCACAGTGGCCGCTGCTGGCACTTACCAACCCCGGCAGTTTCCAGCACGCCCCAAACAAATGCTTGCATCGATCTCCAGCCCTGTTTGCTAGCTGCTGCCTCTAGACTCACCTGGCCCATGGGAGCCGAGACATGGCCAAGGCCCCAGGGCCCTGCCAGGAGGGACTTCTGAAGGCCCCTAACAGAGCTTGTCAGTCAGGAGGGCTCACCCCTGCCCCAGGCACTCACCCCAGCACCCAGCACCTTCCACCTGGCCAGGTGGTCTTGTTCGCTTGGCTCATGCTCTAGCATTCCCTCTGCAGCCTGTAAACTCCACAGCGACAGCGATCCTGGCCTATTTTGCTCACCAAGGTTTCCATCTGTGATGCATGGTAAGAGCATGGGTAGATATTTTCTGAATGAATTGAATGAATGGTCCTGGGGTCCCACCACTATACCCAAGTAGGAGAGTGTCCATTCAGAAAATGTCCACCTCTTTCCCATGCAACTGGCAGGTGAGTGGAGGTCATCGCTCTGTGAACACAGCTTTCTGGGAGCATTGGTAAGATGCCAGGGACGTGACACATTTAGTAGTTATGGGACAGCCTGGATCTGAACCCAAGCTCACACAGTCCCTGCCTACAAGCTGTGCAGCTCTGAGCAAGTCACCTAGCCTCTCTGTGCTTGCATCTCCTCACCTCTAAAATGAATGTGGTAGACAGAAGGATGCCCCCTGCCCAAAATGTCCATGGGAGAGCTGGGATGGCTCAGTGGGTTGAGCGCTTCTCTTGCAGCCGTGGGGTCCAAGGATCAAATCCAGGCCCAGGCCCGTGCAGACCCATATGCTGAACTGGGGTGTGCTTCCCATGCGGGAGATCCCTGGTTCAGTTCTCGCCCTGCACAGCCCCATATCCAGCAGTGGAATGAAATTATGTTGAAACTAATGATGTACACCTGTGGAGACTGCCCTGGGCCCGCCCCCTTCTCTCTCTCTCTCTCTCTCTCTCTCTCTCTCTCTCTCTCTCTCTCTAACAATAAAATAAATCTTTAAAAAAAAAAAATGCCCATGTTCTAATGCCCAGACCCTGTAAATAGCTCCTATAGTAAAAGAGACTTTGCAAATGCAATTAAGTTAAGAATCCTGAGATGGGGAGATGATCCCAGCTTATTCTAATGGCAAAGCTAAATCACACAGGTCCTCATAAGGGAAAGTGGAAGTCAGAAGGTTTAGAGTCAGAGGAAGAAAGAGCAGAGGTCAGAGAGGAGGGAGATTTGAAAACACTACATTGCTGACTTTGAAGACAGAGGAAGAGGCCACAAGCCAAGCAACACAGGAAACCTCTGGAAGCTGCAAAAGGCCGGCCGGGAAACACTATTCTTCCCTAGAGTCTCCAGAAAGAACATAGGCTTGCTGACACCTGGATTTTAGCCCCGTGAGGCCATTTCAGACTTCCAACGTCCAGAACTATAAGATAAAACATTTACGTTGTTTTAGGCCACCAAGGTTGTGGCTTTTGTCACCACAGCCATAGGAAGTTAGTAACAAATAACACTACCATATTTTCCGGCGTATAAGACGACCCCCTAATTTTACAGTTAAAACATAGGTTTAGGCCTATATTCGCTGTATAAGACTACCCCCCACTTCCAAGGCTGTAGTCTTATACAGCGAATATAGGCCTAAACCTATGTTTTAACTGTAAAATTAGGGGGTCGTCTTATACGCCCGGTCGTCTTATACGCCGGAAAATACAGTACCTGCCTTGTGGTGGGGTTGGAAAATGAAGTGAAATGTAAGCCCACAGAGTGAGTGCTTAGCACGGTGTATGGAACCCAGCAGGTGCTCAGTCAGAGTTACTCAGTAGTTTCACACCAAGACCCTGCCTTCTCAGCCTGTCTGCTGCCACCCACCATAGACAACACTGTTCTCCATGGATACTGGAACCTACCTTACCTCCATCTGTGACTCACCTGGGTGCCTGTGTCCTGCAGTTAATCCACTTAAATAAATACCAGGGCTCTAAGTCAAACAAGACTCTGCTATTTCCTAATAGTGCAGTCATGGGTAAGTTTCTGGACCTTTCTCAGCCACATCTTCATCTGTAAAAGGGCACTCATCACAGCTCCCACGAAGTGATGTTATGGGGCCAGGAGGCAATAACATTCAGCATCCCACGCAGGGTCCAGTGACTATTACCCTCATCAACAATAGCAAAGCTCACAGCTGTGCCAATCCTGAGAAGGTAATGAGTTCCCTGTCACTAGAAGGGACCAAGCTAGGTTCTGATGATTACTCATCTCAACACCCATGCATTGGATCGGAGGGGAAGGAGGGGGCAGACTTCTGATATAAACTGTCAGAGCAGAACAGGAGAGGGGAGTAGCTTCTGAATTACTAATTCTAACCCTTCATTTTATAGAGGGTTAAGCTGAGTCATAGAGTAAGGAAGGGCCACCTCCTCCAAGATCCTCACCCCCCCCAACTCTCTGAACTTCAAGAGCCTTTGTTCCTTGGGCACCGCCCCCACCACTTCACCCAGAACCAACTGTCTCCTGCTAATATTAGTGCGGTGGAAAATTGAGCCAGGCTCACACATGCTACTTTCCAGCCCTTAACTCCTGGCCGCTGCAAGGGACTTGCTGACCACTAGGAGCCATGTGCTTAGGACAGATTATAAAGTTCTGAGCCAGAGAAAAAGGTGACATCTGACTGGTCTGCAGACAGGTGAGGAACATCACAGGGAGAGGACACTGATTATATGGAGGAAAGCTCATGAGCCACAGCCAAGAGGGTTCTGCTTTCTCTTGATAGCATTCTACATCCTCACCCCAGGCCCTTCCCTCCCTAACACGCAGGAAGAATCACCATATCATTGCTGCCATCATCATCATATCACCATCATCACCATCATATGACCACCATCATCACCACCACCATCATGATCATCATCACCATCGTCATCACCATCATCATCATTATATCACCACCATCATTACCACCATCATCGTCACCATCATCACCACCATCACCATAATGTCATCACCATTATCACCATCATCATATCATCACATCACCATCACCATCATTATCATATCATCATATTACGATCATATCATCATTACCATCATCACATCTCCACCATCATTACCACCACCATCGTCACCATCATCACCATCATCACCACCATCATATCACCATCATCACCACCATCATCATCACCATCATCACCATCATATCACCATCATCACCACCATCATCATCACCATCATCATCACCATCATCATCATCATATCACCATCATCACCACCATCATCATCACCATCATCACC
>PVKE010020582.1:0-27367 GCA_004027555.1 Craseonycteris thonglongyai | reverse complement strand
CCCCCCCCCACCCCCCAGGCAACCACCATGGTCACAGTGGGTGTGGGACCAGCCCATTCCATATCTTTGCCCTCCTCAAGGTGGCTTCTTCTGTGTGTTTATAGTTGTAGGGCTTTGGTTCAGCTAGACTTCAGGCGATTCTGCATAATGGTTGTTCTGTAGTTTAGTTTAGTTGTAGTTGAAGTGGTCATCAGAGGAGGTGAGCACAGTGTTTACTGACTCTGCCATCTTGACTGGAAATATAACAAATGCTTATTAACCATGAAGACAATCAAAGGTTTAGGAAAGAGTTTCAGTCTCATACTACATTAGTCAGTAACAGTTGAGAGAATGGATAGGGAAATTAGTGTTTTACTGACCTCATGCCAATTTTCCTCTTCTGCTTCACTGTTGAAACAATTCTTGCAAATGGGTTCTGAACTAAACCATTTTTCCTCCCTTCCAAGCCAACTCTTGTCACACCCTTTTTTTATGAGCTGGTAAACTATACCAAATCTTTTATTACAAAATCGTAAGCATGTAATTCTGTCATATAACCGTATCACACTCAAACACACTATCCTACTTAAAAAATGGTGTTAGTTCTGCCAGATCCTGTATGAAGCTTGGCTATGTTTATTCCTGGGTCTTCCCAGGCTCCCTTTAGTCAGTCTTTAATGAGAATGAACTTAGAAATCATGACCTCCTTTAAGATGAGACCCACCTAGTTCCAACACACCTTGGATTCAGACAAGCTTCCCAAAACATGTGTAGAAGTGACAATTTGAATTCAGTTTTGCTTTGGGTTAGGGGCTCAAACACTACTCTCATTCTTGGTCGCTTTGGGCAAAACGCTCATTGCACTGTCTGCAAAGGATGGCGGTGCTAGAACCCAGGGTACAGGGAGGCACGTTCCAAATTTGCTCTCTGGCCAACATACTGCCCGCTAGACAGTATATATCACTTTTTGTTCAGAAGCTGACATTTCTGCATTGGAAAGAACAAAATATCTAGGGCACCAGGGGGCCAATATTTTAAATTGGCTGGCATGCTGGCTTTTTACTAGCAAGAATGCTCCAAATGACCAATAACTTCTGTCATTGCAGCAACCATTTGTGCTTCCACTGTCACAAAAGAAAATGAAAATGTTTTCATCATTCACTATCTTAGTGGAATTGAACATGGTTTGGGGAATAGCAAACCTGTGAAGTTCACTGTGCCTCTCCCCTCCCCTCCCTTTCCCTTTTACTCATTCACTCTCCTCTCTCTTCATCTTCTGTCCAGTCACTCTCCTTCCATTTGTTTCTTCCTATTTATTTTTTCTTCTCAAAACAGACCTAAGATAAAGATATAATTTTCCCTAGGATGCTATTCATTTTAGTTGTGAAAGAGAAAATGACATCTTTTGGAGCAGAAAGCAATGCCAGCCTTGTTTGGGTGCCTGATGTGCACAGCCACTCAGATAGATGTTTTTAAAGTTGACATCATGTGAGCCATTTGGCCTGACATGTTGCTGTATATGACGTAGTGGCTACCTGTTAGACTTAAGGAATGACTGCACTGTTCTTAAAGAGTCAGATGGGAACCCTGGCCTTTTTTACATGGAGGCCCTGTGGGAGCTAGCACCACAGTGCGAAGATCATTGACTCTGATTGGCTTGACCTAGACATTGTCTACATTTCCCACATGAACTGAGTGCATTTGTTTCTTCAGGATTGTCCACCCTGGTCAGTCATGAGGGTGTCAGTAACCTTCCTTAAAACACGATTATTAAAAATAACACTTTGAACCTTAGTTACTTCAATCTGTCTGGGTTTAAGGTGTTAGTGCAGTGAAGAATATTAATAGGTGATAATAAGAAAAAATTCTATTACAAAAGGAAGGAATGTTTGCAAATAGTCTCACAGGCGTGAGACTTTAGCCTTTAGATATTTTTCTTTTTTTTGTTTTCAATAACAGTTGATATTTAATATCATTTTATATAGTGTCAGGTATATAGCACAGTGGTTAGACATTTATAAAATTTACAAAGTGGACCTCCCAATAAGTCTAATATTCACCTAGCATCATAGTTATTAGAATATTATTGGCTATATGCTGTACTTTACATTTCCTTGACTGTTTTGTAACTAATTTGTACTTCTTAATAGCTTCATCTCTTTTATCTCAGTCCCCAACGCCCATCCCAAATAGCAACCATCAATTTTTTTCTGTATCTATGAGTGTTTCTGTTTGGTGTGTTCATTTCATTTTTAAGATTTCACATGTAAGCAAAATCAGGCTGTGTTTTTCAGTTTTGTTCTTGTGATTGATTTCTAGTTTCACACTATTGTGGTCAGAGAAGATGATATAATTTCAACCTTTTTAATTCATTGAGACTAGTTGGAATATATTTTGTGTGCATTCAAAACGAATGTATATCCTGCTGTTTCAGGGGGAAATGCTCTAAAAATATCCATCACGTTCATCTGCTCTAAATGTCATTTAAGGTTGCTGTTGCCTTGTTGATTTTTTGGCTGGATGATCTATCCATTGATGGCAATGTGGTGTTACAGTCTTCTATATGATTATATTCCTATTGATCTCTCCTCTTATTTCAGTCAATAGTTGCTTTATGCATTTAGTTACTCCTGTGTTGGGTGCATACATGTCTGCAATGCTTATGTCCTCTTGTTGGATTGATCTCTTTATCATTATGTAATGTCTTTCTTTGTCTCTTATTATAGCCTTTGTTTTAATGTCTATTTTGTCTAAATAAGTATTGCTACCCAGCTATTGTTTTTTTCATTTGAAAGAAATATCTTTTCCCACCCCTTTACTTTTGTTTGGTGTGTTTTCCAAACAGAAGTTGGTCTCTTATAGACAAAATATGCATGGGTCTTGTTTTCTTACCCATTGAGCTAGTCTATGTCTTCTGATTGGAGCATTTAATCCATTTACATTTAAAGTGATTATTGATATGTATGTAATTATTGCTATTTTATTTTTCATATTTATGTTCTTTCTCTTTCTCTTTCTCCTCCTCCTCCTTCTCCAACATGTCTCTTTAACATTTCTTATAATTCTGATTTGGTTGTGATTAACTCCTTTAGCTCTTTCTTGTCTTGGAATCTCTTTCTCTCTCCTTACATTTTTAATGATAACCTTGCTTTGTAGAGTAGTCTTGGTTACATGTAGGTCATTGATTTTCATCCTATTGAATATTTTGTGCCAATCTATTCTGGCCTGCAAAGTTTTTGTTTCTGAGAAGTCAGTTTCTGAGAAATCAGTTTCTGAGAAATCATTTCACAGCCTTATAGGAGCTCCCTTGTTGCTAACTAACTGCCTTTTGCTTGATTCTTTCAAGATTTTTTGTCTTATATTTTGACATTTTAATTATGATGTGTTTTGGTGTGGGCTTCTTTGGGTTCAAATTGTTTAGGACTCAGTGTGCTTCCTGGACTTGTCTGTCAATTTCCTTTGCTGGGTTAGGAAAGTTTTCAGACATTATTTCTTCAAATAAATTCTCAATTTCTTGCTCTCTCTCTTCTCTTTCCGGTACCCCTATGATGTGAATGTCTTTACATTTGGTGTTGTACCAGACATCACAAAAACTGTCCTCATTTTTTTATTTGTTATTCTTTTTGCTGTTACCATTGGGTGTTTTCTGCTATCTTGTCTTAAAATTGCTGTCTCGGTCCTCTGCTTCATCTAATCTGCTACTATTTTTTTTTTTGGGGGGGGGTAGTATATTCTTCATTTCAGTTATTGTAGTCTTTATTTCTGACTGGGATTTTCTTAAGATTTCTCTGTCCTTTTTTATGCTTACTATCTCCTTGAAATTCACACTAAGTTTGACAGTTCTTACCCTGAGTTCCTTGAGCATCCTGATAAGTAGTGTTTTGAATTCTGTGTGGTAGATGGCTTGCCTTCATTTTATTCAGTTTCTTTTCTCTGGTTTTCTTCTGTTCTTTCATTTGAAATATGTTTCTTTGTGTTCTCATTTTGACTGCCTCTGTGAGTTTGTTTCTATGTATTAGGTAGGTCAGCTATGTCGCCCAGTCTTGGCTGGGCAGCCTTATGTAATTGGTATCCTGTGGGGTCCAGTGGCACAGTCTACTCTATCACCAAAACCAAGTGCTCCAGGATTGTCCATTGTATAGGTTTTATGTTCCATCCGTTTTAGTGAGGCTTGATTGATTTTTGTGGGTCAGTGAAAGGGATTGATCCTTAGGCTGACTGGCTGTGAGGTTGCCCACAACTATAGCTTAGAAGCTTCTGACCTCACAGAGTGGGATTTGCTCCAGCAGGCTCTGGCACCTGCTGAGACCACCCTTTGGCAGTGCTGCTTGTTGGGCTAAGTGCTCAGTGTTCTGTTGTGGTCTGAAGTTGGTCACCTGCTGTGTTTTTTCTGGAGCCTCTTGGTAGGGGCTCCCATGTAGGCCAAAATCAGGGGCTGCCTGTGACTGGCCCAGGGCTTCCTGTTAGGTGCTAGAAAGTGATCTGTGGTTGGTTGCTGTCTTGTTGGACCTGAAGGCATGTGAAGTGGCCACCCTATGAACCAAGGCTGGCTGTCACCGATACTGGGCATGGCATCACTCAGCATAATACACAGGGTACCCTGAGGCCTGCTACTGCCTGCTGCCTGCCCATGTGGCTCAGTTGCTGACAGAGCCTCAGGTGGTATGACAGTTGGGTGAGGCAGGGCCTCAGGGAGTCACCAGGTGGGCAAGTGGTGTTTACCATATCAATTCACGTATTTGGCACCAGTGCTGAGTCTGGTGTCACTCAGCAAAAGGCACGGGGCACCTAGAGATTAACTGCTACCTGCCTGCATACCTTTGACAAGTTTTTAAGAAAGACTGCAAAGCAGACCCAGGCCAGACCTGCTGCCAAGATAGCCTCTGGAGTTGGACAAATTAGGTGGGGTGGGGTCTTAGGAGTTATCAGACTAGAGTGTTGAGTGCCTAAGAGTGAAAGTCTGTGCACAGGCCCTTTAAGATGGCATCTAGGTTTCTAGCATCCTTCAGTCTCACCCAGATGGTCAGAATTCCTGCTGATTTTCACAACCAGATGTTGTAGGGGATCCTCTTCTTGGCACTGATGCTCCAGGCTGGAGAGCCTAGTGTGGGGCTGGGACTTCCCGTGAGATAGCCTTCCTGAATCTCAACTGTTACACACAGGAGAAGGGCCAGCCAGTTTTGCATCTTTGCCCCTCCTACCAGTTTCAATGTGGCTTCTTCTTTTTATCCTGAATTATAGGAGTTCTATTCAGCTAGTCTTTAGATGGTTCTCCAGGTTGATTTTTCTATACTTAGTTGTAATTTTGATGTGGTTATGGGAGGAGAAGAGCACAGCATTTACCTACTCTGCCATCTTTTTGTTTTTTTAGGTTTATTTTATTGTTTTTGACAGACAGAGACAGAGTGAGACAGAGAATAGGGAGGGCCCAGAGCAGTTTCCATAGTTGTACTCCATCAGTTTTTGACATAGTTTTGTTCCATACAGGTGGGCAGGGGCCATGTAGGGTGGGAACCGGTCTAAGGTCCTCCCACATGGGACACATGCCCCTGCAAGCTTGAGGTTGAACCAGGGGCCTCCCACATGGGAAGCTCACCCCAGTGAGAACAGAACTGGGGCCACACCCTAGTTCAGCATATGGGTCTGTATGGGCCAGGGCCGGGATTCGATCCTCGGACCTCTGGGCTGTAAAGTGAGTGCTTAACCCACTGAGCCATTCTGGCTTCCCCTACTCTGCCATCTTGACTGGAACTCTTTCTCTCAGATTTCTAAATGAAGGTCATGGGAGGGACACAGGCATTGGGAGAAAGAGAAATATATTCCCATTTCTGAAAAATTAATGGAGTGTCTACCCCCAATTATATTATTTAAAAGCACTTTTCTGGACTAAGGGATGTTGCCTGCTGTAAATATGAATTTAGTCTGTCCATATCAAATGCAGAATTTTTCCCCTAGTGACACAAATAGTGACATGTTTTGAGATGGAATGGGATCATCATTTATTATATTTTCACCGAGAAGTATGCAGAGACATTTTATGAGTAATAATTTAATGATGAATCTGGAGTAATAATTAACTTGAATTCAGAGCTGAAAAACCCTCCATGGTTGTGTTTTTTCTTCACCATTTGTTGCTTGTAATTGCTTTTTGTGGGAAAGATACGGGTTTGTGGCTTGAATTTTATTTCCTTCACTTTTTTTTCACCCTCAACCTATCGAAATCTAAGTGATCAGAGGAAAGTGCAGGTGTTCAGCGAAGAAGCTATCTAGGGACTTTATTGCCTCCTAATAGTCTCTGTGGTTCTACTGAATGATGGAAATTGGGGTATTTTTAGGCAGTGTGGGTGATGGAATGTGATCATCACAGAGAACATGGAAATATTTTGGAGTTGGACAGTTTATATTGACTTAATAAATGTTAAGCCTTCTTGAAAACAAGATTGTGGAAAATAAGTGACATAAATAATTTGCCCTTGCTCTTGCTTTCATAACAGTGAAAGGGAAGCATTTAAATGTCAGAGTTACAGAGACTTCAATCTTATAAAATATCAATCTAATTATAACATAATTGTAAATGATAAAGTGGGTACCCAGTTCCTTAGGGGAAAACAAACAAAAAAAAGTCCCGCATCTTTCTGCCATTGGCAAAGGCAACATAAAAGTGTAACTTGCTCTTTTAAAAAATTCCCTTTGTCTAATGTCTTATGTCTTATTCAGTTAACAGAGGTCTCAGGACATGAGAGCTCTAATAGGCAATCATGAACTTCATTTCAGCTCCATTAAAATTGCCATCTGATCTAGGCTGAACAGTATTTTGGCTGAGGGGCCCATCTATAGACACAAGTTGTTATTTTGCCTTCTGCAAAAATACACAGGACAGCTTTCTGATATTAGCTGGGCTCTTGAGATTAAGTCTAGGAGCCTTTTTATTTTCAGTCTTTTCTGGTGATTAACAAGTACAAGTTTCCTTAAGGAGTCAATGTGCTAAAGTGAAAAAACATGTGCACTGCAATTGGCAGTCTCGGTTTTAATTCTTGGCTCTGCAGCTGTTCAGATGTGTGCTTGTGGGTTAGCATCCTAGCTTTTTTTACTCCAGAGTCCTTACCTATAAAATGATAGAAAATAAAAATGTTTCCTTTATAGAGCTGTCTGATGATAAAATGAGATAGCCTATACAACTGTCTTAACCTAACAAATTTTAGAGCCTCAATAAATGCCTCAACAATTGCTCTGATAAGAATTAATATTGTTAATATTAATAGATGCTCTATTATTATTTTCCTGTTATTACTTACCTAATAAAAATTATTAAACAGCATGCATGTGCCATGAGGTCCAATATGCTGTATACTTTGATAAAGAATAAAAGGTAAACGTCTTCACAACTTTTAATCATGTCTTCATGATATAACCGAGGGCATAGATTCTATGGAAGGCTTTTGAAATACCATTTTATGATACAATGCCCTGTCTTGTATTATTTAGTCCTATATAGCTAGCTTCTTTTTAATAACCTCTTTGAAGTATTATCTCATATATCTTTGAAGTCTGCACAGTTCTTTGGATATTATGTAAGCTAAATAAAGCCTCTGAATCCAGGAATTTCAGAGGTAAAAAGGAACTCAGAATTTATCTACTTAATCATATTACACATTATGAAATTTATGATTAGAGAAGTAACATGATTTGCCTAAGGACACACAGCTTGAATTCAGGTCTTTATCTTTCCATGGGGTCTCTCTCTCTTAAAATAAATGCTAGTAAGTTTTTATGTTTGTGGTTCTGTATCAGTAAGTAGTCAGCATTCTGGTTTCTTCATGACATCCATGGATTATCCCAGAATGTCTAATCACCTACTGTAAATAGATTATCAGTTTATTTTTTTCTCTTCAACTATAGTTTAGCTTTTGTATTCCCTGGATAGATAAGATGGGGCACTTAGTATGACCTATTCTGGTAGTACTTCTAGTCTTTATTTGATCCTGACCAGAAATTATAGGCTTATAAAACCCAGAATTTGATGCTTTGTGGCAATGCTGTCCAATAGAACTTTCTGTCATGATGGAAATAACCTATACATGTACAGTCCAGTATTATAGTCACTAACTACATTAGGCAATTGCACAGTTGAGATGTGGCTTGTGTTACTACAGACCTGAATTTAAAGTTATATTTAATTTGAATTAATTTAAATTTAAGTTTAAATCATCTTATGTGGCTAGTGACTAATATATTTGTCACTAGCATGAAACCCAAGAGATGAGATAAAAGAATATGCTAGATGTAGTGTCACACTTGGCACATAGTGGTTGCAAGAAAGTAGAACTCAACACACAATTTTTTGAAAGAATTCAAGAAGTACAGTTTCAATGGAAGACAATGACCCTATTGTCTTCCATTGAAACTGTACTTCTTGAATTCTTTTTCATCCTATGGGAAGTATCAGTGGTCTGAAGAGGGTGGCTTTCCTAAGGTCAGATGACAGAGGCTGTCTTTCAGTGGGACAGACACCTGCGTATACTGTGAATACACCAGGAAGGGCACTCACAAGACCTCAGATCATTTGCGGTTCGTGAAAGTATTTCAACCAGTTTCTACCTGTGGCATCTCAGAGATGCCTCTTAGCCAACAAAACAGAAGGATGACCAGGAGCTTCCGGACAAGCGGGATTTAAAGTGGTTGGAATCTTTGCTGAGAAGGTAAACCTGGGGCATAAAGGAATCCATGTTTTTGAGCTCACCTCTCTTCCCAATGCCTCAGAGTGTTGACTTGAAGACAGAAAGCCCACAGGGAAGCAGTAGTGATGGAGGCACAGAGTCTTCCAATGAGAAGGGCTTGGGGCAGGTGGTGGTGGTGGTGGTGGGGAGGGGGATACCGACTCTGCCCCCGACTAGCTGAGCTTGGGCAAGGCTCTTTACTTCTCAAGGGGACTACTTTATAGAATCACGGAGATGGAATGAAATACATGTGAAAATGCCTGACTGAGAGTGATTGACAGGTAATACTTACGGACACTTTTTGGGAATTGTGGAAACAACCAAACCTGCCTGCTGAGTGTTTCCATTGACGTAGGTCATTCAGAAGTTCAATTGACATGATTTCCCCTGTTTGGTCATTGCTGGAAGATGCCAAGAACAATATAAATGTATATGACCTTTTCAGCCCACACAAAGCTTTTGAATGTCAGGCAAACTGGTTTATTAGAATGTTTTTCTCTAGTACAGAAATCTAAGGAAAAAATTCACCCTTCATATTTAAGATGACACATCCCAAATCACTTAGAAGCAAATTAAGTACTACACAGAGAGAACACATTATTACTAATATTTTCTCTCACTGAACTTTTCTAGACGCATTTCTTCTGTAAATTAATGCCTCTTATCACTTGCTGTAACTTTTATACTTAATATTTTGTGTTTTGATGTTTGGTTTATTGTTAATTGCCATTTGTTGAGTGCTTGCCCTGTGTTAGGTGTTTTGTATGTGTTACGTGTTTTTCTTAAAAAAATGTTGCATGTTGCTTACTGTTTTCTTAATAAGCAAGCTGAAACCCATGACTCATTCTGACCAAGTGACTGCCCAGGATTGCTCAGGATTAGTGGCAGAGCCGGTAAACTCAGTAAAGGTGGAGACCCCTGTCTTTCACTGATGTGTTCCCAGCACCTAGAAAAATGGCACATGGTAGCTGTCCCTGAATATAGATTGCATAAATGTACAAGTGGATGAAAGAATGAACGAAGGAAAGAAAGCTTTGTCCAAAGAACCTACTCTTACCTCTTCCAAGTGTTGTTTCCAGTTAAATTCGTGAATGGTTGGGACACTCAGAATCCGTTTCACTTACTGCATGCACATTGGAGACATGGCTATAGTTGAGCCTGTGGTAGGCATTGAAGATAGTATTGTAGACAAGGCAAACATGGTCTGAGCCCTCACTGAACTTATTTTAGCCTGGCAAAGTAAGATGCCACACAACCTATGATAGCGTAGTTAATGTCATGAAAAGGAAAAAACTGGGTGATACGAATGTTTTGGGGTTACCTAGTTTCTAAAATAAGGATTATATTCTGAGTGCCTAGCACAATGCCAAGGCCTTACAGCCTCTGGCGCTGAGTAAGTGCTCAATAAGGGAGCTAAATTGAGAGCCCCAGGGCTTTACTGAGGCAAAGGTGCTGATCTTTTCCCTTAGAAAACCAAATGTCTCCTTCTACAGGCTCCCAATCAGCGCCCCCCCTGCCAATTCTTGCAACTCAGAATTGAAGAGGCTGTCCTTAGATAGCAAGAAAGGGGAAAAAGATACTCTTGGAATTAGAGAAAAGTATTTGTTAAACGTAGAGCTTTACAGTCAGACTCCTGAGTTAACATTGACTTAATACCTGTGAACTTGAATCAAATTACATGCCTTTGTGGGTCTCAGTTTCTGTATCTGTAAAATAGAGATAAGAATAACAATTGGTTATTATGAGGATTATATAAATAGTGTGTGTATGAGTAAAACCTGAATGAGTAGAGAACATTCAATGTGTGTTAACTAATACTTAACAAAAGCCCAGAAGAAAGGAACTAGATTTTGCTATAAGTGGAAGTGGTGACATCTAAGGCACAGTTCCCTTTAAAAATTTTTTTCTACACATACAGGGTCCAGCTGAAGTAACACCTTTTTTTTTAAGTTTGTCACCTCATTAAAAAGGGACATTATTTCTGCTGGACCCTGTACTTTAGAATTTACTGCTCTTCATTGGCTCTTTAATTTGTTTAAAACTCTTTCATATTGTAAAGGTACAATAAGAACTATTTAGAAGTGTGTAGCTCTTGCACAATTCAAACAAATATAAGAGTAGAGAAACTAATATAAAGGACATCCGTGTACCTATCACATAGTGTCAACAATTATTAACTGTGGGCAAATACTGTTTTATTTATACTTCCCCACTTCTGCCATTCTCCAGTTGATTATTGTGAAGCAACTCAGAAAATATATCACTTAAGATATAAATTCTTTATTGTGTACATAGGATAGGGTTCTTTTAAGGAAGATAAAGGTAAATGAAATTCTAATACTCTATTATTTGTCTTAGGCTCTCAAAATAATGGCACATTATATACTCCATGAGCTTAAAAAATGTTTTTTTCATATTTGCTCAAATGTGTATATCATTCTTTCTAGTTCTGTTTTTTGTTGTTATAAAAGACACATAATATAAAATTTATCATTTTAAACCTTTTTAAGTGTACAGTTCATTGGCATTTAGTACATTCACATTGTATGTAACTATCACCACTATCCATTTCCAGAACTTTTTGGTCTTCCCAAACTAATACTCCATTTCCATTAACAACTTTCCATTCTTCCCACAGCCCTTGGCAACCACTGTTCTACTTGCTGTCTCTGAATTTCACTACTCTAGGTACCTCATAAAAGTGGAATCACATAGTATTTATCTTTTTGTGACTGGCTTATTTCACTTAGGATAATGTTTGCAAGGGTCATTCGTGTTATTGCATGTGTTAGAATATTCTTCCTTTTTAAGGTTGAACAATACCCCATAGTGTATACACAAGGGCTGTCCTGAAAGTATCCAACCATGTAACCATTCTCATTATATTGACAGTGGCTAGATTTTTTCCGGACAGCGCTTGTCTACCACATTTTGTTTATCCATTCATCCACTAATGGACACTGGATTACTCGCACGTCTGGCTATTGTGAATAATGCTGCTATGCACAATACTAGGTATACAAATGTGTTTGAGTCCTTACTTTCAATTTCCAGAACTGGAATTGCTGAATTTGTATTTTTGTAGTAATTTGCATGCTTAATTCTTTGAAGATCCCCATACCATTTTCACAATGGCTGTACCACTTTACATTCCCACCAGCAGCATGAAAGTTACAATTTCTCCATATCCTCACCAGCAGTGCTATCTTTGATAACAGCCATTCAAATAAAGTACTGTCTCATTGTGGTTTTGATTTGCATTCTCCTAATGATTGAGGGTCTTTTCATGTACTTATTTGCATATCTTCTTTGGAGAATCCATAAGCTTTTAAAGACAGTTTAAATTTCTCAGGAATGGTTCTGTCCTGTGGACTGGATGACCACTTATGTTTCTGTTCCACCAAGATTTTATCTGTGTTTTGAATTCTGAGCTAGCTTTTTAATAATGGGAGATCTTTGAAGTCCTTTCTATCTTTAGCATTCAGGTTTTTTGTTAGAATGAAATGCCAGTAGTTGACTTTTTTGATCCACGAAGCTTAACTAATAAAAAATTAAAATAATAGTAAAGTAAAAATTAATTTAGTTTTGTTTTGAATCTATGAAATAACTGCTTTTGGGCTGTTGATATGGGATAGGCAGTCCCATATCTCTCAATTATCTTGTAAATGTTTTAAAAATTATCCCCATACTCTCTCAAAGTTAGGATATTGAAATATAAAGAACATTCATTGTCTCTCTTTCACTTTTATTTACTCTCTTTACCCTTTTATTCCCAATGTGTTTAAGTTCGGACTGTGGTATTGAATATAGTGTTCACTCTATTCTGAGTGTAAACAGAGAGATTTATTTGATTATAATCAGAAAATTTACTATTCTTTTAGATTAGTGTAGAAAAATAATTTTAAATGAATTTCTCGTTTCCTCTTAAATCTTGGTTTTATGCAGTTGTTTATTCTTTTCATAACATTTCTTTAGACTGATTGGCAGATGCCTTAGTATTAAGACTAAGTGCAAGTCATTTGGGATGAGTGTTTTAATGGCTTCAGTCAGAAGCAGTTTATCTGTTGGAAGTGGGTTCCAGCTCTCCCTATACTAGCACTGAATGGCAGCCTTAAAACTTGTTCATTATTCTTACTCTGAAAGTTTATTAGAAACTAATTAATTTACTTGTGCCACATTAATTTATTTGACTCACTGTCACTTTATAAGCCTGTGGTAAACCTCTTTGTCCTTGATATTTCCTTTCCTCTTTTTCTATGGTCATAGAACTCTGCAATTTTTTTTATTGTTAAATTTATTGGGGTGACACTGGTTGATAACAATTACATTGTTTCCAAGTGTACAATTCTACATTACATTGTCTTATACGTTGCATTATGTGCTCACCACCCAGAATCAGCTCTCTTTCCATCACCATATATTTGATGCCCCATCCCTACCCTCCCAACTCCACCCTACTTTCCCACCCACCTCCCCCCTTACCCTCAGGTAACCACTGAACTATTGACTGTGTGCATGAGTTTTTGTTTCTATGTTGCTTTCAGTTTCATATTCCACCTATGAGTGAGGTCATATGTTTCTTGATTCTTTCAGTGTGACTTATTTCACTTAATATGATGTTTTCAAGGTCCATCCATGTTGTCACAAACTGCTGTATTTCATCTTTTCTTATTGCTGAGTAGTATTCATCTTGACATGTGGCTAGTAGAATAAAGATGACATTTCCCAGGCTCCCAAGCAGCTGGGCATTACCATGATAAACTCTGGCCAAAGTGATGCACACAGAAGAGGTATAGATAGTATCTGGGAAGTGCTCTTAAAAAAGGAGGATACATACTTAGTTTTTTCTTTGCTCATTCTTACTGGCTGGAATGCAGTCTTCTTGGCCAGGTGTTGGGAGATGAGAGTTGTGGAAGGCGGAACAACTAAAGAGAATGAACCTGTGTCCCTGATGACTACTGAGTTGGCATGCCACCCTGGCCTTCCTACACAAACTTATATGTTCGAAAAAAACTAATGTGTTTCTTCTTCTTTTAAAGAAAGATTTAATTTTTCTTAGAGCAGTTTTAGGTTTACAACAAAATTGAGAGGAAGGTACAGAGATTTCTCATAGACTCCCTCCTTCTATGTAGTCTCCCCCATTATCACCACTACTCACCAGAGCAGTATACTTTTACCAGGGAGTAACTTACATGAACCCATCCTGATTATCTAAAGTCCACAGTTTACTTTAGTGTTTACTCTTGGAGTTGTACATTAGCTGGATTTGTGCAAATATATAGTGACATATATCCAGCATTATAACATCATATATTTTCACTGCCCTACTTATATCTTCTTTAAGATATTTTAATTTGGGCATGCTGTCACCTATAACCAAATCGAATTCTAACCAATCCAACAACTATATACAATGTCTTTTATTTTTCATCTGTAGAATAGGAATAGAAATTGAGTTTTATTTAAAATAGATTTTCTGTTTTATTTTGAAAAACAACCCATTTGCTCTCTAGGAATAATTGTAGTTTCTTTTAAACAACTTAATTGAGAAGTTCTGACCTTAATTATGCATCTGCTTCAATTTAATTTAACAAATGTATATTGAACAATTCTTAGGCACAAGGTAATTTATGAGAAGTGTCAGGGAACAAAGAATCAGTGATGACAATAATACGTTCTTTATCAGCACACTTTGCAATCATAAGATTGGAGCATCAACAGACTTATAGTAATTTTCAGTATATAGACATAGGCTGTCCAGAGGTATCCAGCCATTGTCATATAATAAGAATGGCTACATGGTTGGATACTTTCTGGACAGCCCTCGTATTCCCTTTTGAAACCTCACATTTAGCCAGTTTGAGCCAACAGGAAGAATGGCACATGTGGGCAACACTACATTCCTGCATGGCTTGCTGCCCCTGTCAGCATGTGTGTGTACTTTGTGTTTGGTTGTTGCATTCTTGTGGCACAACACGTAATATAGTAAGAAAAATTGTGCACGGAACAGTGAGGCTTCCATGTTGCGCTGACATTATTCCCTGATTTACCAATTGTCTATGGGTTAATTTTTGCTACATAAATAGACTGGGTATAACAAACACATTGTACATCAAATGACTGTTAAACTCATTGAACTGGGAGGCCTGCCAACTCAGGGTGAGAAACAAAATTACTATATTTGAAACAAGAGTGGCACCAGAAAAAGAGGCAGAAGACATGAAGATTGGAGTAGAGAAAGTGGAAAAGGGGAGGTGGATGTTTTGAGAACCCACCTTATGCTGAGTTTGATTTTTGTAACAGTCTTGTGAGGTGGGTACTATTCCCCCAATCTCCAAATAAGAAAAATGAGTCCTGGTTAGGAAGAGGGTTTTGTTTAAGATCACACAGATGGAAAATGGTGGTGTTAGGATTTGAAATCAAGTCATTTTAACTCCCAATCCTGTTTCCAAACTATGAGGGCTGTCCTGAAAAAATCCAGCCATTGTCAATATAACGAGAATGGGTACATGGCTGGATACTTTCCGGACAGCCCTCATCTACCAGGCAACTTCCTACTGTATTGGAATATGGAATTGGAAGCCCATGTGTTGAAGGCAATGGCTCCTCCCCTCTGCAGTTTGTGAACTTGAGGGGATCTTTAAACACCCTGAACTTGTTTTTCCTGACCTGTAGAGGTGCCAGGAACAACCACTTCAGAGGATTATTGTGATAGCACATGTGGAAGTGCTTTGCAAATGTTAAAACGTTGTGCAAGCAACAAGGCATTTTATTTGCCCATCACAAAACTTCCAGCTCTTTACATCAAAACTTATTATAAATATCAATGTCTTTTTAAGATTATGGGCTTAATTGTTTATATAGTCACAAGTTAAAAAAAAAAAAAGAGAGAGGAGGATTTCTAGGATGAGGCAAAGCTGCTTGGTTCCAAAGTAAAATGCATCATCTGTATGTTAAGAAAGTTGAAGGAGGAACCATTGATTCCAGCTGCAGACATTGTTGAAAATTAACTGCAAAATCAAACAGATGGCATCTCATTGAATCCTGTCTAGGGGGTTTGGCAGAAGCAATTACATTCTTATCTGGATTTCTGTGCTTCAGAGATTATCTTTCTCTTTGTTCTCACTTTCCTCCTGTTCTTCCACATATGGACATCGTATGACTAAATATTTGAAGTGACAGAGAATGGTGTGGGAGTATGCTCTGTAAGTATATTTTATAGGATATCGAGAACCATCTGGCTATCAAAACAGGGCTCAAGAAGGCACAGTGCTAAAGGAAGTGTTACAATGCCTTTGAGAATTTAGGCGCTCTGTATAGCATTTCCTCTCTTAGTTATCCCAGGACAAGTGGCTGTAAAACTAATCAGATGTGCCTGCAAAATGTTTCAATCTCTGTAACTCCTAAGATAGTTCTGGTAATGTCAGGGCTACCTACAAAACCTGGTCTGGGATAAGGATCTTGCTACTCAGCCTAGTCGAGTATTTTTCCTCTTTATAGAAAAGGTTGGATGCTAACAAAAGTGTGAGGAAGGAAACAAAACCCACCATAGTTCTACTGCTCTAATGTACCAACTGTGAAATATTTGGTTACTTCTTTTATATACATGTGTGTATAAATGTAAATATGTATAAGTAAATATATAAATATTTAGTATAGACAGGCTGGCACATGAGAGGAATATTTACACCCGGGGAACTGGCAGGTGCTATAAACCAGAGCTCCTTCCCCCTTTTACTCCCAGAAAACTGATTGTTAAGTATTTACCAGCATAACACTGTGTATGTGTGTGTGTGCTCTATCTATCTATCTATCTATCTATCTATCTATCTATCTATCTATCTATCTATCTATCTATCTATCTATCTCTCCATCTATCATTATCTATCATCATCTATCATTTATCTGTCTACCTTTTGAGCACTTCAGGAACAGATGGACCTGGGTCTGATTTTGTGTCCCTATAAAACCTAACATTGCCTGGCAGCTTTAGCAAATATTTAATAAATGTCTGATAGATTAAGGATGATATGAAGGATGGAAGGGTGAGAATTGTGATTCAAGTTTTTACAACAGATTTAATGCATTTGTTGACTAATGTTTTATTTATAAGGAGTCCTGCAAACCAAGACAAAAATGGCAGTTTTGCAGTTTGGTGGGTAACTTTTTGAATTTGCTCCAACAAATTACATTTGCTCCAATTCCAGGAGCACTAAACAATCATTTCTGCCCCCAGAAAGGAGAAAGTACATTGAACTAATTTGAAGTTCCTTGTTGAGACCTTGTTCATCAATACAAGCTGTTTGGCTTGGATGATCTGTCTGGGTCTTAATTCCTCAGTGTGAAACAAACACGTGTCTTTGTATGTAGAGGGCCAATACAGTTGATATAAAGATGATTTCCAAGCAGAGCTAAGTTTTTAAGATATGATTTGGGGTGCTGGAAAAAGTTGCACTCTCCCCCAATAACCTAAGAAATATTCTTCATCTCTCAACTTTACAGACCCTCCCTAACAAGTGGGCTGTCTTTGGTTTCTTGCTATACTGTTTAATTTTACTTGGGTTAGCCCTACTTGTTAGCATGGAGATTGGAATACTTAATGTGCAGGAAATTAATTGCCCCATGGCTATTATTTTTGATAGTTTGAAGCATTGGACTGGCAGGACCCAGCACCCTACCTGCTGATTTTTAATGACTACTAACATGTCATAATTTAATAATGCTTGTGGAAATAAATGTTGGCTTTCTTTTGTATTTGCATAAATGAAAGAGTCTTTGTGTAACTCTATGGATAACTTTTCAAATGATTTTTTTTTAAGATTTATTTTTATTGTTTTTGACAGAGGGAGCGAGACAGAGACAGACAGAGAGAGAGAGACAGAGGGAGAGACAGACAGAAGAGGGAGGGCCCAGAGCAGTCTCCATAGTTGCACATTATTGGTTTTCTACATAGTTTCATTCCACAGGTGGGCACAGGGCTGCACAGGGCAGGAACTGGGCTGGGGTCTTGCCCTGGTTGTAACCAAATTGGGGGTACTCCCCAGTTCAGCATGTGGGTCTGCAGGGAACAGGACCAGGATTTGATCCTTAGTCCCTGGAGCTACAAAGCGAGCACTTAACCCATGAGCCATCCTGGCTTCCCCTTGAAATGATTTTATAACTTAAAGTACCGGTAGGAAATTTTGTAAGGATGTGTCTTTTTTTTATTGCAATTTCTTCTTTTATGACAACACAGAATGGTCATGGTATTAAAAGAAAACTGCAAATCTGTGGACTTCCTTATGCTATTTCTTAAAAACTACAGTATCGATAGAGAATTTTGTCAGTTAAGTGGGTACTGCTGTTTGGGAGGAATGTGCAGTTGGCTCTTGCTCACTCAATGGCCCTGCGGTGTACAGAATAACTTTCTAACTGGAACAGCCGTTCAGCTGTAGATGAGAGTCCCTCCGGGATAAGAGGTTTTCTCTCCTGAGAAATGCATTAGTTCAGTTGCGGCGGAAGTGTCACTGAAATTATTAGAGCATTCCATGATCAAGAATGATCTTAATGACACAGCCAACTCTGTCACTGGGGATGAGTCCTGTATTTTCAACCACTGTCCTCATAATTAATGGAAACCTTAATTACTCTTTAAAGGGACAAGATTTTTGACTCTTCAATTAACCACTGTCTTCATAATATCTAAAAGCTAAAAATTCTGAAAAGTTCTTCCTATCCACCATCTGCTTATCCTCAGTAGAGATGTAATCTCTATTTTAACTATTTTCTTTTTTTAAAGATTTATTTTTATTGTTTTTGACAGAGAGAGAGAGAGAGAGAGAGAGAGAGAGAGAGAGAGAGAGAGAGATACAGAGACAGAGAGAAGGGGGAGGGCCCAGAACAGTCTCCATAGTTGCACATCATTGGTTTTTCCTCATAATTTCATTCCACAGGTGGGTGCGGGGCTGCACAGGGCAGGAAATGGCCCGGGGTCTCACTTCGGTGAGAACTGAACTGGGGACACTACCTAGTTCAGCATATGGGTCCGCACGGGCCGGGGCTGAGATTCGATCCTCAGTCCCCAGGGCTGCAAAGTGAGTGCTCAACCCACTGAGCCATCCCGGCTTCCCCTAACTTTTTTCTTGAGGGAATAAAACACTTTCAATATATACATTAAAATATATTGAAATATATTGAAATATATATATATATTTCACTGACTTTTACATATACAGTGATCCCTCGTTTTTCGCGGTTAATGGGGACCAGAACCTTCCGCGAAAGCTGAGAACCCGCGAAGTAGGATTTGCCCCTAGGAATTTTCTCATGGGTCGATGTCGCACCGGAAACCCATCCCGCGCCTTTATGAGAGCCCGTGGGATGGACTCTGAGTCCTCTCATCTCTTTGTTGGACATGCAGGGATCCTTCTCTCTCGCGCATCCACATGAAACAACGCTCCTTTCCGCCATGTGGCTGCCGACAGGGTTGTATTTTTTCATTTTTATGTTTTGATGAATATTTTGGGGAAACCCGCGAAGCACTGAAGCCGCAAAACATGAAGCGCGAAGTGGCGAGGGAACACTGTATTAAATTTTCTGAGCAAGTTTCTTTGTGGTTACGGCCTTTGTTTTGCTTAAACATTGTAGAACCGTGCAAGATTATGAAACTATAATTTTATATTTGCTATGTGTTTAGAATCTACATAAAAGCTTAAAACACAGAAATACCAATGACTGTTTTTTTATACTACAAAATGAGAAAACTAAGATGCAGCATAAATAGAAATTTTCATACTAATAGATTAATCAAAACTCAAAATGGCCTTTTAATAATCTTGCTAATAGGTCATACTACCTATGCAAATATAGTTGACCCTTGAATAACATGGGTTTCAACTATGCAAGTCCATTTCTGTGTGGAATTTTAAAGATAAATATACAGTTGGCCTTTCATATCCCTGGGTTTTGCATCCACAAATTCAACCAATTACGGAGCTAGAGGGCCAGGGCCACTTGAAGACATTGTTCAGTGTCATTTTATACAAAGTACCTGAGTGTGCATGGATTTTGGTATTGGGGAAGGGGGCTGGAACTAACCTCCCTGTGAATACTGAGGGAGCACTGTAGTTAAGTTTTGGGGGAGTCAAATTGATAGGGGGATTTTGAACTGCATGGAGGTTCAAGGGTCAACTGTAGCTTTGATATTCTTACAGAAATGAAATATAGTTGCTGAATTATTGAACTTTTAGGACTCAAATCATGACTATTTGGTAACGGAAAAGATTGCCATTGTCTAACATTTAAGAACTATTTTGAAATTTATGAAGTGCTTTTTGTTTTTCATTGTTAAACTTATTAGGGTGACATTGGTTGGTAAGAATTACATAGGTTCCAGGTGTACAATTCTACAGTACTTCATCTATGTGTTACATTATGTGTTCACCACCCAGAGTCAGCTCTGTTTCCATCACCATATATTTAGCTCCCCCTCCCTCCTCTCTCACCCCCCCTACCCCCATACCCTCAGATAACCACTACACTATTGACTATGTCATGAGGTTTTGTTTCTTCATTGCTTTCAGTTTTATATTCCACATATGAATGAAGTTTTTTACAGATATTATTTCCTTTGAGTCCTCACAGTTATCTTGGGGGAGTGATTATCCTTACTGTATCTGGCAGGTGAGAGAACTCAGTCAGTCTGATTTAGCTGAGATTATGGGCAGAGGGACAGGAACCCAGGTTTTCTCACACAATAATTCTTACTCTCCCAGCCCAAGTCTCTTGCACCCCAGCCACCTAGATGTCCTTTTGAATGCTTATGTTAGAATGGGCTCAAAGTGAAGATTGGGACGGTCCAGATGGGGCATCCCATCGCTAGATTACCCATGACAAATGCTCAAATATGAAGACACAGACTTTGCAAAGTTACTCTCACCTCAATAATGTCATCTCACCAACTCAGTGGTCTTCTCTCAAAATTGGTCATCTAGCAGGCCGTGAGAGGCAATTAATGGAAAAAGCAAAGGGAGACAAACGACAGTATTGTAGTAGTTGATGCCTTGAAGGAACATCTGGCTCTGCCTCTCTGTCCATCTGCTCCAGACATTCTTTCTAAACATCAACTACTGAATTTCCTCTCTGAGAAAGAACCTTCAAAAGAAACTAAAGGCTGTGTTTGTTATCGTGCACCCCCCATCCCATGAGGGGAGTAAATTGTGAATGACGGGAAGACATAGCTTAAGACATCCCTGTTCCCCATTTGGAATAAAATTCTCAACCCCTTGCAGGAAGGAGTGAAAAGAAAGGTGTGAGGGGTTGGGGGTCGGGGTGGGGGTGGGGGAGGGCTGTCTTTTACATCCCTATAATGTCAGACACCTCACTACATGATTCAGAAGTTGAAATTTTTTTTTTTCTTGCTCCTCTTCATGTCAACTTCTGGCGAGAATTTGGAGTCTTTATTTTGTTGTCATTTCCACTGAACTTTCCAAGGAAGGTCAAGCCACCAGTAAGTTTCTGCTTCTTGTTTGCTTATAGATACGAAAATAAGAGATAAAATTTTAAAACAGATTGCATGATTGATTAGGTTTCCCCTAAAAGGGGAAATGTTTCATTGTTTTAGATATTTTGTAGTCAGAGTGTGAAGAGTTTGTGGAAGTTGTCTAATTCACTTCTCCCTCTGCAACTAGTGCCAGAATTTTCTCTCCTCTGTGTCACCTCTCTTAGTTAAAAGAAGTTCACGTCTTCAAGAGGAAGTCATGGTCAGATACCTTAAAGCACTGTAAATTAGTTGCCTACATTGATATAAGATCTCTTTTATGTTTATTTTTTGGCACTCTTTCCCATGGCTTGAATTCACATTTCTGGATTCACATAGAATATATCTAAACCCTCTTTTGCACGAGAATACTTTGTCCTTACAAACACATCAGTCATGTTGAAAGCTTCCCCAAGCCTTCTCTTTTCCAGAATTAATGTTTCTATTTCATTTTGCTACGTCTCACATGAGGTGGTTTGCAGCTCCAGTTCTCCACTTGTTGGCTGTCCCTGGACAAACTCTAACAGGCTGATGCCTCACTTAACTCCGGTCCTGTGCTTGTAGTTTCCATTATGATGCCTCATTTGATTACTTTGAAAACTGCATGATATCCTTATAAATGTTTAAAAGTCAATCCCATAAAAATGCAGGGACCGGAGTGGAGGTACCATGTGTGGAAGGAAGGTTCAACGTGAAAGTCACCCAAGAATCATTTTAGAAACCAGATTGTACTCTCGGTCCATTACAGTCATAACCTATAATAACCTTTCTGGGCCAGTAAAAGCCCTCTTCCATCCGCTCTACTCCCCCAGTGCTCTACTAATGTTTCTGCTATGACACTGATTGTTGTCCTCTGCATATCTTTGTGCTCTGTGTGAATGAATGAATGAATAACAACTTCAGGACCCCCTAACTTTGGATTTCTGAATATAAGCTGTATGGCTCATTTTGTTCCTCTGCAAAACATTACTGTTTGAACTTCCAGCTGGCTGATAAAATTGCCCTGAGCTCTAATCCCTGAGTAGTTGTTTATTTATATCTCTCCTGTTGAGAGACTGTGTGTGATGTGAAACTAGTAAGTCAAAGCAGAAATAAAGAGCAAAAATGATCATTAGATCCCAGGCTGAAAATTCAGTCTTACAATATGCAAAAATGCATAAGTAATAGTAATAATAATGGCAGTAATAAGAATCTGAATAACAACAGCATGGTAGGGACAATGTATTGTTTCTTTACTATATACTTGTATGAGGCTTTGTGCTAAGTACTTTGCACATATTTTATATTTTTATCTTTATTCTAGTTACAGATTTGGAGAGGTTAAGGAACGTGCCAACCCCAAGCAGCATGGGGCACAGCAGGATTCAAACCCCAATATTTTTAAAAAGCTGTTCTCTCAACAATTATATTATAATGCAATAAATTCAGCAGATTCTCAAGTTTCATTAGCATTTTTTCACCCTCAGATGAAGCTAAGAGGTTTTGTAATCTTAGTGATGATTTTCAGTTCAATAAACAAACTCACAATGGGTGAGTGCATATATGACCCAGGATAATATCCTCTTCCTTAAATTAGGCATTCTCTGTTTTTGATAGAGAGGATCTGAAGTAGGCAAGAAAATAGTATTTATATTATAAGCCTCTTCAGTTGGTTTTTAACATCTGTTGGAGAAAACAGTTTAAAAAAGGAAAAGGAAAAATCTGCTAAAGAGGAACACAATTAATAATCACAAAAAAAGCCAAACTAAGTAGTTGGAGATGAAATGATGGACCATTGAAAACGATTTTGCATACAAATAGAGACGGTTTTATTTTGCTTCATAGTGTGGAAGAATGTGTCTTTAACTTTTAGAGTGAAATACCATCTCCATAAGAAAATTTAACCACAGGGTGGTTGACTAGTGTAGAAGACAGTGGAACGTCTACCATCTGTTTTCTGGAGCATCTAATTGTGCTTTAACATGGATGTTTTCAACAGCTGTTTGTTTTAATAACAACTCAAGGAAGACTCAAGGTATTTTTCAGAGAAGCTAGTATATAAATGGACCCTCTTCAAGTTCTACTTTGGTGATTGATTATTTAAACCCAAATACTGGCTTTAAGTTTAAACTTTAAATTAAGTATTATTAAATTTAATCCAGTTTTTCATCATATTGTTTTGTTTTTAATTTTATAAATTACATGGTATATTCCCTTTCATTCTCAGTTGTGTGATATGCATAACTTACAGCTGATCACAGTAGAGGACAGAGCCATGAGGCCTCGCTTCAGTTAGAAACTTGTCACCAAGTTTTCATTGACTTACTAACCAGTGTTTTCTGGTGTACGGTTGTAAAATCTAATTTTACTATGTCATTTAACTGTTGTATCTACATATCCTTCATCAGGAGCACACAAGAGACTTTGTCAAGTGCCTTCCAAGATTTCACTTAAGTACCTAGAGCTAAAGAATATCTTTCTTGGGATGCCAGGATAGCTCAACAGGTGGAACGCTTGCCTTGCAACTACGCTGTTCGGGCATCAAATCCCTGCCCAGGCTCATGCAAACCCATGTGCTGACTGTGGCACAACTGGTAGCTGCCAGGATGGTGGTTAAAGTTCTCACCTCCTTTGCGGAGGCACCCAGTTCAGTTCCTACCCTGCATGGCTTTACATCCATCTGTGTGGAATGAAACCATGTCACAACTAATGATGAGCAACTATGGAGACTGCTCTGAGCCCTCCACCTTTCTCTCTCACCTTCTCACAAACAATAATCTTTTGTTTATCTAGTACCAAAGGTAGCATCACATTGTCCAGAAAATAAGGATCCATGGGAACCTGCTCTTTAAGTGCTTATTGGTGATTTTTAGCTACTTTATGCTCATCTGGAACACATTAAAGGGAACATATAGTATGCTGACATCACTAAGCCCTGTGTGGGTGGTTATCTCTTTATTGCATTATCACAACCATTAAGTCTCCTGTGAACTATTTTGGGTAGGATGATGCTGGAAGGAGACAGGTCTTTCTCCATTAGTGATGGGCATCCCATCTGTGAAGACCCCCAAGCTGCTATAACTGGGTTCCCAAGCCTTTGGACATTTTAAAACCCTTTATGCAACCAGCTGTACTTTGCACAACTTCTCAATTTCATTGACAGAATGTTTTTCTTCTCAAATATGTCTTCCTATTTTTTTTTTTTTAATGATACTGGCTTTGTATCTTGTCAAGGTAAATTTGGAAACGATTCTGCAATTCTCTTGAAATCTGCTGATTACACTGTAACTTACTAGTGGACCTTGTGTATTGAAGGTTTTGCTATGCACACAGGTTGCAGTCAAACTCCTGAGGACATTAGGGAATAAATGACAGCCCCAAAGTTGGCCAATGAGGAATGACACACTGGTTGCTGGTGGCATTTTATAGATAAGATTTTTATTAAATGTAAACATACAAAGTACCTAAAAATAGTTCTTTTCATCCTTTAATGTTGTCCATAAGGGAAATGAGAGGTATTACTCTTTATGATGATAAATGGCAATAACTTCTATTTCACATTTATTCTTAATTATTAGATGTGAATCAATGCATAGGAGTTCTAGAGGAAGAAAAAAAACATTATATTTCTGGTAGACCAGTTGCCTAAACATTAACTTTATTTTCAGGGTCTTTTTGCAAAAGAAATAACCTCATTATAGATTTATTTTGGAGTGGTTGATAAAAGATAAGATAGCCTTTTCTGAAATGTTCAGATGGAGACCCAAGATTTAATAAACTGAGTGTTACAGGAGACAGCATAAGGTATGCTGTCCCAGACATTAGCCAAACCTAGGAGATGAACAAGTGTTCTAGAGTACTTAGCTGTCAGAGATCAGGACAGTCATTAATGATGGGCATTGTCACATAATACCAGTTGGTTATGGGGCATATGAAAATTTGATGGGAGATGTAGGCAAAAGGTGTGAAATTCAGACTGATTAAATTAATATGGTAAAAATTAAATGAAACTACTAGCCATCAATGTATAGTTATACAAACTCACATTAGCACAATAATTTGTTTTAAAACGTACTGGGACAGATATTAATATCAGATTAGATGTGGACCTGGGCCTGTAGTTTCTGGGGAATGTTAGTTCAATAGTTTTATTTTTTATATGAGGAGAGACAGCTTTCTGGAAGCTAAGTGATTTGTCCAAGGTTGCTAGCTAGTTGCAAAGTTAAGGTTCTGAACACAGCCACCCACCATGTATGAGAAGAGGTTAACATGAATAGATTGCTGTGAACAACTAGAATACGTGCTTTGATTTATTTTTAACAGCCTGTTACTGAATCCACCTTCAGCCAAACATACATTTTAGATTTTTCTGTGACTGTGCTGGCTTTATAAAAACTTTCAAGAGAGCCATTCAATGCAACATCAAATTTAATTTAATACATATATAAATGTAATATTTTATAGAAAAAAAATTTCAAATTCAGATGTAATTATTCAAGCCATGTGTCCATATTTCTGCTTTGAACAATATGGTCATGATAACTTTACAGTCTGTGTTCCAATGTGATAATTATACCCCAAGAAACCTTTTTTTCTATCAAAATCATGAGCTATGAAAATAATTATTTCATTGGGAAAACAATATTAAAGTGTTTCCAATTTGTAATGCAGATTTATTTTCACTGTAGTAATTTCAATAATAAAAGCTATGAAAATACTTACGAATATATCGCCATGAACCTAAACACATCTAAGCAAATTTACTCTTGATTACTTCTCACTTTTGCTCAAGGTAATGGCCTTTTTATTCTTTTCACCATGAGCACTATCATCAGCATAGAGTTCTTTCAAATTATTGTCACATTTACCATGAAGGACACAGCCTCTCTGAAACATGTATTGTCGGGATCTCATTCTTGATTCTGCCAGTTCTGTCATTACAATAACGACTCATATAATGGAACTCATGCAACAATTGTTGTCCATCTACTTGGTAGCAAAGAGATTACTTTGTTTTATCAGTATATCCTTGTTACCTTGTACTTTAGGTATTTTAACAGTGTGCCCTGTATAGAGTAGAAGGTAAGTAGAACATAGTGGGGAAAAAAAGCTAATGGTTGTTTCAAGTCATCTTCCTTGTCTGGATAAATGAGAAAATTACATTTTCCTCTAATCAATTTTCATATATTCTCATTCTTTCTCTCTTCCCTCTCCTCTCCTCTCCTCTTCCCTTCCCTTCCCTTCCCTTCCCTTCCCTTCCCTTCCCTTCCCTTCTCTTCCCTTCCCTTTCCTTCTCTTCCTCTCCTCTCCTCTCCCCTCCTCTCCTCTCTTCCCTCCCCCTTGTTCTCTCTCTCTCCCTCGGTGTTTATGAGGAAAAAGCTAGCTTGTGAGCCAAATGTTGTTTTACATCACAAGAGAGACATACATGACAAATAACAAATTTAAAATTCGTGCATGATGGCATGAAGCCTGCCAAATGGTCTCTGTATAAAGGTTGCCAGTGCCCCAAAGTAGTCAAGACCCTCTTGCCAAAAGTGTACATTGTCACTTTTCTATAGTAATGAAGTGAATGTCACAAAAGACTTATTTGGAGTCAGTTTCAACTGTGTGCACCTGTGCCTGGCAGTGGTTATGCATACATTAAAGATGCGTTGAAGTTGTTCAGATCCTTCAATTTTCTCCTTTTTTAACTCTCATATTAAAAATATAAATACTCCCTTTACTGTTCAATGGTCATTTTGCAATTTTTTATTTACTGCTTTGTGTGAGTAACTAGAGAGCCATACTGCGTATTTTAATTAAAAAATAACAACTAGTACTTATTGCATGACATTTTCCTAATTTTTGCCAATTTTATTGAGATATAGTTAACATATAACAATATTGTATAAGTTTCAGGTGTACAATATAAGGATTTGATATAGGTATATATTACAAAATGACTACCATATTAAGTTTAATTAACATTCATCACCTAACATAGATACAAATTTATTTCCTTGTAATAATAACTTTTAAGTTCTGCTCTCTTAGCAACTTTCAAATATGAAATGCAGGATTGTTAGTAACAATTATTATGTTATGTATTATATCCTCAGAATTACCTTATAACCAGAAGTTTTTACCTTTTGACCACCTTGACCCAATTCCCCCACCTACCTCTACCTCATCTCTG
>PVKE010020581.1:0-27352 GCA_004027555.1 Craseonycteris thonglongyai | reverse complement strand
TTTTTTTGTTTTCTTTTATGTTTTTTTAAATGATTTTATTATACGTGTTTTTTATTTACTTTGTATTATGTTTTGTATATATGTTTCTTTGTGTGTATATAATTTGTACAATAAATTTATTTTAAAATTATTTTTATTATTTTTTATTCTTGTTCAATAATAAATATCCTTAGAAACAGCTGGTGCCCACCGCCCTACCGATATTTTAGAATGCGCCCTAGGGTATAAAAAGGTTGGGAACCCCTGCCCTATAGTAATGAGGAGCAAATGCTAGGCGAATTAGACACAGCAAGTCTAGACAACTCCTTCATGGAGGTTTGTGTTTAAGCATTAAGGGGGCAGAAAATGGAGCAACAGACAAAGGCAGATGGGAAATTGCGGGAGATATTTCTTTTATTCTGTTTTGAAGATGGGAGATACTAGAGCATTTGAAGTTATTGAGGGGGATGTTATGGCAGAGCAGGAAAGAGACAAACTTAGGGTCTGAAGTAGCAAAACAGACTAGGCTTTGATGTTTGATAGGACATGGGGCTCTTCTTCTAGGACAGAAGGACATGAAGAAAAGAACAGGTAGATGTGGTGGGTTTCCTCTGAGGCGCTTCCAGGGCCAAGGGTGAAACTGAACTAACAGGCTCCAAGCCTTTTAGTCAGCCTCCAACTAGGGCAGGCCAACTATTACATGCTTACATATTAGACAGAATTTAGCATTCAAGGGCTCCTGAAGCTGAACATGATTAAAAACAGTTTAACAACCAAGATGTACCAGGGAATGGGGTGGGGGCAGGGCCTCCTCCATGCATTTAGAAGGTAAATAAATAGTCATTCAAACTCAGTGCTGATAAAATCTTCAACTTAACCTGCACAAGAAAATAATGAGTTTCTGGAATATTTGCAGGCAAATAAACACAAAATAAGGGGGGGTAACCAAAAATTCTGAGAGCACTAAATGAAAGGAAAACACAGTGAAGAATGTACTAGCTACAAAACACACAAAATGAAGACTGAAAATGCAAGTGACATGAAAGCAGCATAAAAAGTTGTAATGGAGAAAAGGCCACCTATTGCTACAATAAGTATGAGTTAAAGTCTCACTCATAGTGGGATATAAAACTGAAAGTAATGAAGAAACAAAAACTCAGACACAGTCATTGGTTTTTGGTGGTTGCCTGCGGGTGGGGGACGGGGTAGGGGGTGAGGGCTGGGGAGGCATGGGGAGGGGGCATTAAATGTAATAAATACATAGATAGATAGATAGATAGATAGATAGATAGATAGATAAAGTAAATTCACTTCCTAATGGGATCATGAAGATGGGACTCTCCTGAACTGTTATAAAATTGCCCAACAATTCCTCAAGCATATAAAAAGTGAAAGAGTGATGTAAACTCAGGCCTGAAATAAGAGAGGTAATGCTCATTTGAAACTCATCCAAAAAATGAAATTAAAGAACATTAGCTCCTCAAGAAACAAACCCCAAGGATCTAAAATTACTCCCGAAGAATGAGGAGCACTGGAATTGGGGACCCTCTGCTCAGCACAAGGTACACCCACTGGAGGAGCCAATATTGTCACAAATCCCTGTGGCTCTGTAAGAATGTGCTTTCCGCAGGCACTTTCGGACCCTCATGCCCAACAAATCAACTGGTTTAAGAATGTGTTGATTTCTGTTAAAAGTCTTGGAGTGAAGGATAAGTATTAAAAACTGAGAATTGTCATCCACACAGCAGCAAATCTTTTGGTTCCAAGGCTGAAGCATAAGGGCTCATAACAGCCTGTGATTTAGACTTCACTGACTTATGAGATAAACAGCAGAGTGAGGATGGAATTTGGAAAATTAACTGAAAATACCAACACAATTTCTCATGCTATAACAATGTAAATATACTTAGCATTACTGAAATGTACTCTTAAAAATGGTTAAGGTGACAAATTTTATGCTATGTGTTTTTGTTTGTTTTTTAACCATAATTACATTGTATTTTTTTAATTTCACAATTCAAACCACTTTCAGGTATTTAGCTAGGATTCTGCTATTCATGTCTTCCTTAAATTTTGATGGCAAGACTTGGCTCAATATGGCCTCTTGTTTCTCACTTGTTTCAGATTTCATATTCTATAAATTCTATGAGGAAAAAACTAGTCTGTTAAATCTAGAAGTAAAATAATACATGCAAGCTAAGTAATCTGGGCAAGGCTTTGGTTTTAAGTCTGTGAAGATATCAAAAACAAAAATGATGGTAGCAAAAGCTCAGAAAATGGAAATGAGATAACATTCCTTTACATTTTATGAGATTTTAAAATTCAATTTATTTAAACTAAAAAACAAAACAAAACAGTTCACCCATCCCCCCTATTTCTATATTTATTTGATGAAAGTTTCAAAACAAAGTCATGAAAGAATTAAAAAACCTCGAAGAATTCATTTTGGTAACATTGGAGTAGGTAAGTCTTTTCTACAAACCACAGGGACCACAAAACAAACAAAATACGTCATTTGACAATTTATTTATTTTATTTTTTTAAAGATTTATTTATTGTTTTTGACAGAGAGAGAGAGAGAGAGAGATACAGAGATAGAGACAGAGAGAAGGAGGAGGGCCCAGAACAGTCTCCATAGTTGTATATCATTGGTTTTTCCAATTAGTTTCACTCCAAAGGTGGGTGTGAGGCTGCACAGGGCAGGAACTGGGCCGGGGTCTTGCCCGGTTGAGAACTGAACTGGGGGCACTCCCCAGTTCAGCATATAGGTCCACACGGGCTGGGGCCGGGATTCGATCCTTGGTCCCCGGGGCTGCAAAGTAAGCGCCTAACTCACTGAGCCATCCCGGTTTCCCCTCATTTGACAATTTAAAGTTTTAAAAAACTGCATAAATTACATAAATATCAAAATGCACATGGTTAAATGCACATGGAAAAATGTTTGCAATATATTATCCAAAAAGCTAATTTTCTTAACTAATAAATAGCTTTGACAAATGAATATAAGAAAATACATAATACAGTGGAGAAATGAATCATAAACAGCCCACAGAAAAAGAAAAATCCATGGCTTACAAACAGTAGTGGCCTATAAACTATAAACATCATTTATAACTAAAGAAATAAAAATGTTTCATTTACCTACTGGGTCTGTAATGCTAGTGAAGATGTAGAAAAACTACTTTCAGACATTACTGGTTGGCCCAGTGACAGAAGCTTTGGGGAGGAAGTTTGCAATAGTTACCAAATTATAAATGAGCAGACCCTTTGCTGACATGAAAAATTAGCCAGATAATTAAGTTAATAATAAATGTATAACTCTCGAGCAAATTATATTTTAAATTAGTGTCCAAATGTTTGTAAAATAATTTTTTGCATTCACTCCCAAAATGTTTAGTTATTTATAAGTGATATACATATGCTACTAAACTGAAATCTATATTATATTACATCCCCCAAAAGAAGTTTTAAAAATTTGAAGTTTTACAATCCAATTAAAAAATAGGCAAAAGACTTGAACAGACAATTCTCCCATGAAGACACGCAAATGGCCAACAGATATATGAAAAAATCCCGAACATCACTAGCTATTAGGGAAACACAAACGAGATACCACTTCACACCTGTTAGAATGTCTGTAATCAACAAGACAAGGGATAACAAGTACTGGAGAAGCTGTGGACAAAAAGGAACCCTCATACACTGCTGGTAGGAATGCAAACTGATACAACCACTACGGAAGGCTGTATGGAGATTCCTCAAAAAATTAAGAATAGAGATACCATTCTACCCAGCAAACCCCCTTCTGGGCATCTATCCCCCAAATTTGAAAACCTTAGTCTGCAAAGATATATGTACCCCAGTGTTCATTGCAGCACTATTCATGTCATGGAAATAGCCAAAGTGTCCTTTGATAGATGACTAGATAAAGAAGTTGTGGTACATTTACACAATGGAATACTACTCAGTCATAAGGTGAAATACAGCCATTTACAACATGATGGGCCTTGAGATCATCATGCAAAGCGAAATAAGCCAGATAGAAAAAACCAAGAACCATATGACTTCACTCATAGGCGGAACATAAAACTGAAAGCAACAAAGAAACAAAACCTCATGGACACAGTCAATAGTTTGGTGGTTACTTGAGTGGGAGAGAAGGGAGGGAGATACAAATATATGACGGAAAGAGAACTGACTCTGTGGTGAGCACATAATACAACACAGAAAGGATGTATTATAGAATTGTACAACTGGAACCTATGTAATTTTTACTAATCAATGTCACCCCAATACATTTAACAATAAAAAAAAATATATGAAAAGAGAAATTGCTACATACAGTGGGGTTTAATAAATGCTTATTGAATTAAAAATAAATAAAAGGCACCAGGAGCAAAAAAACAAAAAACTTCAATGATTTTTTAAAAACCTTAAGTTTATTCAGGTCAATAAATTCTGACTTGAATTTATTGGCAGCATATTTGGCTCAACTGACATGAGGCTATTAATAGTTCTGTATTTATTTGGGTTACATGTTTAGTTTAGTTATGTTTGATTTTGGATGTTGCTCCCCCCCGCCCCCTCAACACACACACCAAGTTTGTTAGGTAAGGTATGGAATGTGCACAAATGAATGTGAATGTGAACATACTTCTCAATTCTCAAACCCAACAGGTCTCAAGAGTTTTGGATAACCTTTTCCTAAAGACTGCAAATAGCAGGCTATAATAAGTACTTGCTGAATGACTATACTCTGATTCATCCTTATGACCATTAATTACTCGCCTATGGGGTCTATAAAAGTGTTAAGGCTATTTGCCCAGTACATCCTGGGCCACAGACAACTATATTAATTCTTCTGCCTGCCTTTTATAGTTTTTGTTTGGTTGTTTGGTCTTCTGTCTTGCTATAAAGGTCACCAGCTGTAAAATCTGGGATTACTGGTATCCTTACCTACAGTAGCTCCTTTTTCCTTTCCATTTTTCTGCAGCCTTGGGACTAGATAATTAAGCATGTGTAAAGTAAATAAACTGGCTCTGAAGGAAGTCTTTAGGGGCTTTGCAGTGAGTCCAGGTGTGACACCTATCTTGGCTGCTCAATAAGCCTACTTCCTGGTTCTCAATGTTTAGGAACAGAAAAGTTACCAGATCACCAGAAAGTTATGTTGTTACTTTATTATCAGCTTGTATAAGTGGAATATTTACATTTTTACTATCTCAGGTAAAAATAACTATTGAAATTAAGCAGTAGAAAAGTAAGCTTCCTGAGAGCAGGGGTTTTATTTAGTCTTTTACCCCAGCCTGTACTCCCAATGCCTAGAACCAAGATCCTATTTATTGAGGAAATCTTGGATGTGTCAAAACGATGTTGTGAAATGTCAGTATTAAAAGTAAAACTACCCATATTCAGAGACCTAAGAGTTCAGTAGATAACGCTTCAAAAATGGGGAAAAACTGTATCAGCAGCTTACAATGTGCCTTAACTTACTTCCAGACAAAAAGGAAGATATTTTAAACCAAATGCCACTTAAGGTCTAGCCTCAGCACACGCCCTCCCCATTACAGCTAAGATAAACGTACCTTGGAGGAAGGTACGGGAAAGTCCCTTCTTATCAGAAAATACGTGAGGATGCCTGGGGAGTAAAGAGGGCTTTACGTGCTTTATAATCGTGAATAGTCTGAAGGTTGCTACTTTTGGAGAATTCTAATTGACGGCATTAGTAAGGCCTGTGCAAGAGGGTTCCCAGAACAAAGTTGCAGTGGATTCCTATAACGCGCTGTATCAAACTCAAAGGCTTTCAGGGGGTAAAGAAGGGCAAGATTGGAAGGAAGCAGGGTTGTTATGGGGTGTCAGTGGGAATCAAAAGCAGAGCCAGGTAAGAGAGGGGAGCCGACCTGGGGAAAAGGCTCTGCGGGCATTCAGCCCAGGAGGGGGTTCTGGAGATCTGCCGAGTGGCTGCGATGCAAGCACTAAAACTGAGCGTGGGTGGAATCGGGAGGGATTCTAGCGCTGCAGAGTCCTAAAGAGGGTGGGTGGCTCTGCTCGGAAAGAGCCCAGCTGGGCCTGGCTGGAGGAAGTCGCGAGCAGGGTGCCTGGGCCGCAGCAAGCCAGTGCGCACCAGATGAGCCACGTTCCTACCGGTCCGCACGTATCCGGTCGTAGGTCCTGGAAGTCGGCGCCGTAGATGGCTTCCAGGGCCTGCAGCTCGTGGTCCTGTCGCTGAGGGTAGCTCTCCGGCGGCTCGTCACGTCCGCGCCCAGGGGCTCCGCGACCCCCAGCCATTGCAAGGTGGCGGACAAGACTGGGCAGCCCTGCGGCGGCGCGGGGCAGGCTCCAAGGCTAGGCTCCACGCCCAACACTGGTCTGTGGGCGGGGCTCCGTGCTGTGGGCGGGGCTCCGTGCTGTGGGCGGGGCTACACTCCGGGGAGGTTCCAGGACAGAGCAGCACGCCGGGCTGGGGAGTAGCGGGCTCTGTAAGCGCCAGGAGTCCCAGCTAGGGAGCAAGGCCGGGGGACGATTCTACCCACAACATGCGGGAGAACCAGAGCAAAGGTCTCTACAGGAACGTGGGGGAGCAAATCAATCAGAATGGAATAACGACAAGTGGTATCGTTTTAAGAAATAAGTCTCTACCAGAAATGCCTGCTGGAATTCCCTCACCCTGGCATGGGTAGTGACCTCTTAAAGGACACACTTTGAGGGGTTGTCAGCCAGCACCTTCCCTACCATAAGTCTACCCGGAGTAAAAGTCGTGATCACTATCCCCTTCCCCTTAGTTGTGTACCCCCAAACTCATCTCTTTAGACAGATTCAACATCCTATGCATGTTCTTTGTCCCTGCATTCTCACTTTTAGGAATTCCCAGTACGACCTTGCAATTTCAACTGAAAAATGTCTTTCTGCTCAAGCATCGTTACAAGCTACATTCCTATGAACAGAATTATGTTTCATACCCTATTAACTTAATCGGAATTTAGGGGTCTTTCTATAATCTGCCACCAATCATATGTTTTCGAGTTTCTAAAATAACCTATCTACCCAGACATTGTCATTGAACTTCAGCCTCAGTCTCTTACTAAAGCTGATGTCTATTTGAAATATTACCTCATTAGGCTTACGTGAAATTTCCTCTGTCTACCTTGCATGCATACCCTTGTACTGTTTGCTAAATAATGATTATTTAAGTATCTTGCTGTCATCTGTCCACTAAGTTTGGGCCAAATACACAAATGCACCAGTTTGACCCAAGGCCTCATTGAACTATCTTCTTCCCTCACATGGACCTAGCCTTTTCCCAGTATTCTCTGAGTAGTTAAATGGCAACACCCTCCCTGCATTGGCCCAAGTCAGGTAAATATGATCCTGGATTACCTTTCTCTCAACTCTCACATCCCGATAGTCACCATGTCTTCAGTCTGTCCACCTAATCCATCCCACTGCCACTAACTTAGTTCAGACCACCATCATGTCTTCCCCGGATGGCTTCAACGGCTCAAAAACCAATTACTGCCTTCATTCTTGTCCCATTCTAAGCCACTCTTCCTATTGCAGCCAGAGTAGTGTTTCTAAATCACATATATAATCATATTACTCCAGTCCTTTAAATCCTTCACTTTATTCTTTGGTCTTTTTATTAAAAAACTCTAATTGTGGAAAATTTGAAACATACCGGTACATAAAAGTGGAGGAAACATTATAATAAACTTTCCTGTACTCAGCACCCAGCTTCAACAACTATAGATATCTCTCCAGTTTTATTTCATATCCCCACCTTTCTAGCAGTGAATCTCAAAGAAAATCTTAAACATCATGTCATTTTTTCTATAAATATATATGTATCTCTAACAGATAAAGACTTTTTGGAAACACAATGCCACCCTTATAGAAGTAGCTTAAAAATGTAACAATTGGGGAAGCTGGGATGGCTTAGCAGGATAAGCGCTCACTTTGTAGACCAGGGGACTGAGGATCGAATCTCAGCCCCAGGCCTGTGCAGACCCATATGCTGAACTGGGGTGTGCCTCCCATGCAGAAGGCCCCCAGTTTGGTTCTCACTGGGGGAGCTTCCCATGTGGAGGTCCCTGGTTTGGCCCCTAGCTCGTGGGGGCATGCCTCCCATGTGGGAGGCCCCCAGCCCCGTTTCCCCCCCGCCCAGCCCCCCCCCCCCCCCCCCCCCCCCCCCCCCCCGTGTAGAACAAAACCATGTCAAAAACTGATGACATATAACTATGGAGACTGCTCTGGGCCCTCCCCCTTCTCTGTCTCTTTGTGCCTCTGTCTCTCTCTGTCTCTGTCAAAAACAATAAAATAAATCTTTAAAAATATATAACAATTCCTTAACATCATTTAATATCCAGTCTATGTTCAAAATTCTCTATTTGTCTAAAATTAGAATCTGTACTGGATCCTGGACTTATTTATATAAAGGATGTAATCAAACTAACCAGCAAAACTTGAGGAGGGGATATATCTGTGGATTAGATGTCAGTGTTGTATCAGTGTTAATTTCCTAATTTTGATGGTTGTACTTTTTGGTGATATAGAGAAGTATCCTTGTTATTAGGAAATTTCCACTGCAGCTCTATGGGGTAATAGATATTACATATGTAATTAGCTCCCAAATGATTCAGAAAATAGAAATGTAGAATGTCAACCACTGGGGAATTTAGGTGAAGATATATATGAGAATTCTTTGGATGATTCTTGTGACATTTACGTAAGTTTGAAACTATTTCCAAGTCAACATTTCACAACAAAATAACTGACAGTTTTCCAAAACAGTTGTGCCATTTTAGATTCCTACCAGTTTATGAGAATTCTAGTTACATCCTTGCCAGTAATTGGTATTGTTGGTCTTTTAATTTTAAACATTGTAGTAGGTGTAGTAGGTGGTAGTATCTCATTGTCTTAATTTATATTTCTCTAATGATTTATGATGTTGAGAATCTTTTCATGGGCTTTTTTGCCATTTATATATCTTCTGTTCAGATCTTCTGCCATTTAAAAAATTAAGTTGTTTGTTTTCTTACTATTGAGCTTTGAGAGTGCTTTATATAGGTATTCTGGAAGTAAGTCCTCAGATATGTGATTTGCATAACATTTTCTCTCAAATTGTGGCTCACCTTTTCATTTTCTTAACAGTGTAAAAGAGCATAGTTCTTACTTTTGAGGAAATTCAATTTATTATTTTTTTTCTTTTATGAATTATGTGTTTTTATTTTATTATTTTTTTGATAGGCATAAAAGATTTTTCCTTTTGTTTTCTTTTAGAAGTTTTATGGTTTTAGGTTTTTCATTTAGGTCTATCATGCAGTTTTAGTTTAAAAGTTAAACATGGGAAAGCCGGGACGGCTCAGCAGGTTAAGCGCTCGCTATGAAGCCCTGAGGACCGAGGATCGAATCCCAGCTCCGGCCCAGGCAGACCCACATGCTGAACTGGGGTGTGCTTCCCAAATGCGGTGAGGCCCCCAGTTCAGTTAAAAAAAAAAAAAAGTTAAACATACACCTACTATATGATACAGCTATTCCACCCATAGGTATTTATACCTAAGAGAAATGAAAGCATATGTTTGTATAAAGACTTGTATATGAATGTTCATTCCACTTTAATCCCCTAACTGGCAACAATCCAATTGCTCATCAACAGGTGATGGACAAATTGAAGTAAAAAA
The DNA here is from genome assembly GCA_004027555.1 of Craseonycteris thonglongyai. Taxonomy (NCBI): domain Eukaryota; kingdom Metazoa; phylum Chordata; class Mammalia; order Chiroptera; family Craseonycteridae; genus Craseonycteris; species Craseonycteris thonglongyai. The sequence continues at coordinate 17,699 of PVKE010020581.1, read as the reverse complement.
TAAATTGAGATGTATCAAAACAATGGAATACTGTTAGCCAGTATAAAGAAATACACTACCTATATAACATAAAAATAGATGACTGTCAAAATAATTATACTGAATGAAAGAAGCCAGGCAAAAGGTTACATACTGTATAATTTCATTTATATAAAATTCTAAAAAATGCAAAGTTAGTAACATAAGAGACTGCCTGGCATAGGGAGGACAGGAGTGAACTGGGGGAGGGATTCCAGAGAAAGGAGAAGAAACTCTTGGGGCTGATGGATATGTTTACTATATTGATTATGGTGATGGTTTCACAGGTATATGCATGAATCAAAATTTATCAAAAAATGTGCAAGTTGAATATGTAAAACTTTTAAGATTTTATATTTTATTTATTTATTTATTTTTGACAGAGAGAGAGAGAGAGAGAGAGAGAGAGAGAGAGAGAGAGAGAGATACAGAGACAGAGAGAGAACTGAACTGGGGGAGCTCCCCAGTTCAGCATATGGGTCCTCATGGGTGGGGGCCGGGATTTGATCCTCAGTCCCAGGCTTTGCTAAGTGAACGCTTAACCCACTGAGCCATCCCGGCTTCCTGAATATGTGAAACTTATTGATGTCAGTTATACCATAACAAGCTATTAAAAGAAAAAGGTTGTTGTTTTGTTTTGTTTTACAGTGGTTTCTTCGAATCAGAATCCAAACAAGGTTCACACATTGCATTCGGTTGTCCTACAGTCATAATGCTTGGGATGTACAAACTCTATATATTTCAAAGAAAAGACTGGTATCTCCTGGGAGATAACCTCCAAGTCCTTGGAACATCTGGCCTGATAAGAGTGTCATTGTATAAGTTGGGTTCACAAGCAATTTGTGAGGATACCTGAAGATTTCCTTGTCATCCAAGTCTATCTTAAACCCTTAGATCCATTCTCCAAGCAAGAGTCTCTACTTCTTCATGCCTTTTCTGCTCCCCCAAAGTATTATACATCTCAGTGTTGCTGTTTACCCTTAACTTCCCAAGGGAAAATTCCCAGGTCGTTTGGTTATTAAACTCCAAATTTTAAACATTTATTTTATTGTTTGAGAGGGGGCGGGGGAGAGAGAGAGAGAGAGAGAGAGAGAGAGAGAGAGAGAGAGAGAGAGAGAGAGAAGGGGGGAGGGCCCAGAGCAGTCTCCATAGTTGCACATCGTTAGTTGTGACATAGTTTATCGTTCCACACAGGTGGATGTGGGGCTGCATGGGGCAGGAACTGAACCGGCTGCCTCTTCCATAGGAGATGAGAAACTTTACTGCAGAGCCAACCTGGTGGTTACCAGTTGCACCGCATTCGGCATATGGGTTCGCACAGACGGGGCTGGGAATTGAACCCCAGACCTCATGGTTGTGAGGCAAGTGCTCCAGCTGAGCTATCCCGACATCCCAAAGTGTAGAACCACAGTCCCCTTCATTCCTGAAGGATATTTTCACTAGATATAGAATTCTGGTTCAACAGTTCTTTTCCTTTAACACTTGAAAAATGTTGTGCTACTTCTTTCTGGCCTACATGGTTTCAGTGAGAAATCTGCTATATAATTCACATTGTTTTTCCCTATTAGTAATGTGGCATTTTTCTTTGACTACTTTCTTTCTTTCTTTTTTAAGATTTATTTTATTGTTTGAGGGAAGGTGAGAGGGAAGGACAGAGAGAGACAGAGAGCAGGGGTGGGGGTGGGGGGCGGCAGAGCAGTCTTCATAGTTGTACATCATTAGGTTTTGACATAGTTTCATTCCACACAGGTTGATGAGGGGCTGCACAGGGTGGAACTGAACTGGGGGCCTCTCTCATGGGAGGTGAGAACCTTTGCTGCCATCGTAGCAGTTACCCGTTGTGTGCTGCAGTTCAGCTTGTGGGTTTGCAGAGGCTGGGGCTGGACCTCATGGTTGCAAGGCAAGTGTTCAACCTGTTGAGCTATCCCAGCATCCCCACTTTGGCTACTTTCAAGAGTTTTTCTTTATCTTAGTGTCCACAAAAGTTTGACTATGGAGTGTCTTTGTGTATATTTCTTTGGGTTTATCCTTTTTAGAATTCCCTTGGCTTTTTGAATCTCTAGGCTTATGATTTTTGCCAAATATGGACATTTTTCAGCCATCATTTCTTTGAATACCTTTTTCTGTTCTACCCTCTTTCTCTTCTCCTTAAGGGGTAAAGGCACTTACTTGTTCTTGCAACTTTTCATGGTCTGGCAGCCAGAAGCAGCAGTAGTAATGCAGCACCTCATGCTCAAGAAAGGATGCCGGGATGGCTCAGTGGGTTGAACATTCACCTTGCAGCCCTGAGGTCCGAGGATCAAGTCCCAGTCCTGGCCCTGGCCCATGTGGACTCATATGCTGAATTGTGGTGAGCTTCCTATGTGGTGGTGTAGGGGGCTCAGTTTGTTCCTGCCAAGGTAAGCTTACGTGTAAGAGGCCTCCAGTTCAGCCCCTGGCTTGCGGGGGTGTGCCTCCCATGGGAGGCCCCCTGGCCCGGTTCCTGCCCTGTGTAGAATGAAACGATGTCAAAAAACTAATGATGTACAACTACGGAGACTGCTCTGGGCTCTCCTCCCTTCTCTGTCTCTCTCTGTCTCTATTTTTCTCTGTCTGTCAAAATCAATAAAATAAATCTTTTAAAAAGTATGTAATAAAAATCACTTGGTGACTTTTTGTATCACCTATGTATGTGAGTGTGAATTTACACATTGAAATTTCCAAATGAATCTTGTCCTTTAATTTCTGGAATAAGTTAAGCATATACTTTCATTCTAAAGCTGTACTATTACTTCTAAGCCACATGAGTCACAGTATTTTATAGTCATATCTCATCTTATAGAAAAGAAGATATTACTCTCTTGATCACTTAATTCACCAGAGTTGGTACCAGATAACTTTTAGCTCTTTCAAAAAGAGTCAAATTTATTCTTAAAGGACATATTTGTTATGATAAGGAATATAAGAAAGGTTGTGCTAGCTTCTGAAGTTACTGCAAAAGAGGAGTCCCAAAATGTGTTGAGAAATGATATTTCCCAACAGCTAAATAGCTTCCCAAGGTGACTATTTAAAAAATAAAAGATTTACTTCATTGTTTTTGACAGAAAAAGAGAAAGACAGAGACAGAGAGAGAGAGAGAGAGAGAGAGAGAGAGAGAGAGAGAGAGAGAGAGAAAGAGAGAAGGGGGAGGGCCCAGAGCAGTCTCCATAGCTGTACATCATCAGTTTTTGACATGGTTTTGTTCCACACAGGTGGGCGGGGGTTGGGCAGGGCAGGAACCAGCCAGGGGCCTCCCAAGTGGGGGGCACACTCCCTCAAGCCAGGGACTGTGCTTGGGGGGCAAGAGCTGAACTGGGGGCCTCCCACGGGGGAAGCACACCCCAGTTCAGTATATGGGTCTGCACAGGCTGGGCCTGGGATTCGGTCCTTGGGGCTGCAAAGTGAGAACTTAACCCACTGAGCAATCCCAGCTTCCCCCCAAGGTGACTCTTTTAAAGGAGATAATACTCATGGATATTTTAGTTTTGCCATATTTGCTATTAAAAAAAAACTAGTCAAATTGCTTTATGATCACTATGTATTTATGTGCATATGTATGTGTCTGTGCGTGTCAGTGTGAGGCTATTGAGATTACCTGGGGTGGGGAAGTATTCAACCATCTACCTTCCAGATAGTTTGATGAGTATAATAGCTATTTATACGTGTGAGGACTATTAGAAATTGGGAACTTGCAATAGGAGATCCATTTCATAGTCCACATATTGAGATAATTTGGGATGAAAGTCTGTGTTAGTATCTTTTAAACAGACAATTGCTTTGATGGTAATTTAACATACCAAAAACTCAGAACTCTAAATATGTTAGTCCAATAATGCCCACACTAAATTCTGGACTTCTTACTCTTCAAGAAAAATTTCCCCAAAGTCACTCTGTCCTTTGCTAACTATAAATTAAGTGGCTCTTTAATTTTTTGAAATGCAAGCCTTGTTAGGCAGTATTTTGTTTAAATCTATAACACAAAGAGAGGATTCTTTAAAATGTTGGGATACTTTTAAAGGGGATACTTTTCACCCTTGTGACATTTGTTTTAAGTGTCAATAACTAGGAATATTATATCACCTTTTGATTTCCTACAATGTGCCAGAAGTTTTCATTGATTCGGTATTTTATTATCCTCTGTACAGCCTTACAAAATAGGCATTTTAATACCTTTTGGTAGAGGAGGAAACTGAGATTAGAGAGGTTACATAACTGCCCAGTGTCACAAATGGAAATTGTAGAGCAGCCTTCAAACCCAGATCCAAACGGACACCAACATTCATGCTGCCTCCCCTTGCCCCCACTATACTAGACTCTTATCTTGAGGGAGTTGGGTAGGTTTGCCTATGAAAAGAGACAACCTGGGTTTTCAGGAAAAAAGAAATGGGTTATCACCTATACTAAGCTTAAGTACTCTCCAAAAGAGCTGTTTAAATGACATAAACCTACTAGAGACCAATGTTCTTGGACATGAAAAAAATCCAATAGCTCAATTCAAAGATCTCCAGGGGTTCTGTTATCAGCTACCATTAAAAAAAAAAGGTTTATTTTATTGTTTTCAGAGAAGGTGAGAGAGAGAGAGAGACAGAGAAAGAGAAAGAGAGAAGGGCCCAGAGCAGTCTCCATAGTTGTACATCATTAGTTGTGACATGGTTTCATTCCACACAGGGGGATGTGGGGCCACGTGGGGTGCGAACCGAACTGGGGGCCTTCTGCATGGGAGGCGAGAACCTTTGCCACTGAGCCGTCTCAGCAGTTACCAGTTGTGCAGCAGTTACCAGTTGTGCTGCAGTTCAGCATATGGGGTATACATGGGCCAGGGCCTGGAATCAAACCTCAGACCTCGAGATTGCAAGGCAAGTGCTCAAACCGCTGAGCTATCTCATCATCCCCCCTCAGCTATCATTTTTATCTTGCAAGAACCTAGGATGTCCTATTGCCACTACCAATATACATAAGAGATTTTTTGAAGTCCTGACTCAATAGTTTTCATTCCCCAGAAGTAAAATAAGGTCCGCACTCTCTTAAATATGCAGGCTCCAGTTTTCATAACTACATCTTCCAGGGTAGGCTGGGTTATGCTGTGATTATGAGTGGCTCTAAACATTTTGGCTGTTTAGTACAATAAAGGTTTATTTTTTGCTCATACAAAATTTCTTGTGGTTCTGAGTGGCTCTCCAGGGCATCTGCATGTGCCCCCATACACCAGAAACATAGGGTGCTTCATTATTTTAGCTCTTCCAGTTCCATACAAGATCCCTTTCATAATCGCAATTACAGGGCAGCAGAGAGACTTGAGAATCACAAACAGCTTTCCACTGCCAGAGCCCAGAAACGATACATCATTTCTGCTCACATATCATTAGTCATAAGTCACATGACCCTGCCCACTTGCAAGAGCAGCTGAGAAAAACAGTCTTCTGTGTGCCTGGAAGGAGAAGAGAACGAGATATTGTTGAACACTAGCCATATCTATGTAATATTAAAAATAATCTGCACTATGTATGTCTTTTACATAGGCATAGAAATAACCATTTGGAAATAGAGCCACTTAGTCCAGATGGGTAGCCAGTGGCTTAAAGGGCCCATCTTTTACCAGCATGCTGTTTCTTTAGCTTATTAACTATTCTCATTTCTCCAGCTTTTCTCTTCTTCCCGCCTTTTGTGAGAGGCCATGAAGGGGCATGTGAGGGTGTGGTGTGCGGTACAGGAGAGGAAGGAGAGACTTTCAGTGAGGAAAAGGAAGGAGGGAAAATAAAACCCATGGCTCCTCCTTACTTCCCCCCACCACCTTGGTCGTTGCAATTATCCTGGATCCTTTTTCATCTCTTCTTCCCCCTACCAAAGCCCCTTTAAAGAAGGCTGGAGTACGGGGATTCTTTTGAACAGACAGATCCTATTACATTCTGTAAGTATGGAAAGACTTGCTATTAGCATCTTATGCAATTTTTTTTACCTATGACTACACCATAGGCGTACAAGAGAGAAAAAAAAAAAAAAAGAGAAGGAAATAGGCTTTAAAAAATTACTTATTACTATCTGTTCTAGTCAGACCTTCAACTGATTGAATGAAGCCCATCCATTTAAAGGAGGGCAATCTTCTTTGCTGTCTACAGATTCAAATGTTAATCTCATCCAGAAATATTCACAGACAAACCCAGAATAACAATTGGCCAAATATCTGGGCAACCCAGAGCCCAGTCAAATTGATACATAAAATTAACCATTGTACCTATTCTCCCATGGTTATGAGAAGGAAAATTCCTAAGCAAATCCCAGTAGGTATATGGTTAAGGAACAGGTGATTGGAGAAACCTGAGAATTTGTTGTATTCCACACTACTGTATTCCTGCTTTCCTAGCACCAGGGCATTAACATTTGTTAAATGAGTGAATTATTGGCACAAGGAAAAGTGGAGTAACTCTTAAATAATGTGGAGACTGAAGGAGGCAGACCTTTAGGAAGGATGGTAGGACTTCTCTGCAAGTCCTTAATCCCAAGCCTCTCCCTCTTTTTGCCTCTACTCTACTTGGGAAACCTATCTTTGTGTTTATTATTTTTATAGGGAAATGGTTCCTGAGTGTTAAACAGCTAACTTAAAAACTTTGGTTACATAAGTGTTTTAAGTTGGGAGAATACCTTCTTATATTGTTCATTATGGGAAAGGAATGTTACTTGTAACAACATTATCTAAGAGCCAGAGGTTTCTTATTTTTTACCACATTTATCATTATGTGCTTTTAGTGTAGCCCTGGAAAGTTTTAATAAAAATTAGCACATAAATGTGTTGGCTGGCAATCCTAATCAGCTGCCTTCAACTATGGCTGTGTAACAGATTACTGCCAGGTGTTACTGTTGGCCAGCTCAAATCCATATAACACCTGTACATGATAAGTGGTTAAGGTGGACTGTAATTAACTTTTGTGGTTTTTGACTTCTACCTGACATGGGACCTTTTGAAGGATATATTTTTTTAGCATTTGATATGAATTTATTTTTTAATGATGCACATGCTGTAACATTCAGTGGGCATGAAACTGTAAACAGGAAATGTTAAGTCTCCCTCCCATGCCCACGCTGTCCCCACTTCTACGCACTTATAAACAGGCATGTGTTTTCACTTGTCTTCCCCTCCCCCACTTTCCGTTGCTCTGTGTCTTGCTCTTTTCTCTGAATGGTATGTTTGGCATCAATAATCCCAAAGCTTTACAACTTTTTATAGCTTCATAATATTGTATTATTTGCACAAATCATAATTTACATTAATAAAATAACATGTAATGTCACATATATTTAAATATATTTGTGAATATATTCCTAGAAGTCAAACAGTATGCTCATTTAAATTTAACAGACATTGTCAAATTGCCCGCTGGAGAAATTTACAAGAGTGACTGTTTGCATATATTTGTGTCAGTCTCTAAAATCTTTCAGTGTTGTTAATCTGTGAGCTGAATATGCATTGTCATTGTGATTTTAAGTTTTCTTATTTTTTATTGTTAAATTTATTGGGGTGACATTGGTTGATAAAAATTACATTGTTTCCAGGTGTACAATTCTACATTACATTGTCTAGGCATAGCATTATGTGCTCACCACCCAGAATCTGCTCTCTTTCCACCACCATATATTTGATGCCCACTCCCTACTCCCACTACTCCAGCTCTCCCACCCACCTACTCCCTTACCCTCAGGTTAAAGGATATTTTTTGACAAAAGGAAAATAAGTATTATGGCAGATTATATTTTCCTTAAATGACTACAACCATCTCTCTCATTCTGCATGCTCTTCTTACAGTATGACTGGCACTCCTCTTGGGAGGTATGGTCTTGTCTTCTCCCCTTAAATGTGTTTTTTTTTTTCTTCTTTTTTTGATCGGACAAATACAGTGGAAGTGATGCTATGTGACCTCTGAGATTGGGTCAAAAGAGTCAATGCATATTCTGCCTTGTTCTTTTGTAAGTGTCTCTTGGAATACTCATTTTTGGATCATAGCTGCCCAGGTGGTAAGGAAGCCAAACAGCCACATGGAGAGGCCACATATAGGTATTCAAACTGACAGTCCCAGCTGAGGTCCTAACAACAGCCAGCATCAACTGCCAGGCACGAATGGAGAAGCGTTAAGATTCCGGACCACAGCCTCAACTTTGAGTTACGTCAGCTGATGTCATGTTGCAGAGTCAAGGTGTCCCACCAAGCCTTACTCACATTGCGTATTTGTGAGCAAAATAACGGATCGCTGGTTTTTAGGCCACTAAGTTTGTGATAACCTGACAAGTATAAACGGTGCTACAGAAACTCAACATATATTTAAATCATGTTCAATTTCTTAGATCCATCTTAAATTCTCTTGCAGTCACTGACAAATTCATATATAGCCATAGGAATGATGCCACTCTATTCCTGTCCTTGGTCCTATATTTTCACAAAGCAAAGTTCTGCAGGTCTAAGAATCATGGTGACATCAGCTGATCAGGCTACATTTTTTTTTTTTAAAGATTTACTTTCATTGTTTTTGGCAGAGACAGAGAGAAGGGGGAGGGCCCAGAGCAGTCTCCATAGTTGTACGTCATCAGTTTTCGACATAGTTTCGTCCCATGCAGGTGGGCTGGGGGCTTCCTACATGGGAGGTATACCCCGTTAGCTGGGGGCCTCCCATAGGCCTCCCATGTGGGTCCACACAGGATGGGGCCTGGATTCGATCCTTGAACTCTGGGGCTGCAAGGTGAGTACTTAAACCGCTGAGAGGGCTGGGCATCCCCTGATAAGGTTACTTTTTGATTCAACGAAACCTATACTTAGGGGCTGTAGAGAATTTACTGGTATCTTTTCAGAATTAAAAAAACGAGAGAGCTTTCTTGTTTTATTAAACATTATGTACATCTGCGACAGTTCCCTACACCTTTATCTCAATCCTTAGTTTTGAATAGAAGGTGGCAGGTGAAAACAGGTACAAGGGGTATTTTACAATTGTTAATAAACAACTCATTTATACAATTCTTCCCTAACCTTTCCTAAAGGGAGTGTGTTGGATGTTGGCAAATCATCTCTGTTTTGTAATGATTATAGTGTAAGAATTTTGATTTTGGAAAATATGTTGGGCCTCCCAGAACAAATTTTACAGTTTTTTATTTTTTATTTTTTAAGATTTATTTTTATTGTTTTTGGCAGAGAGAGAAAGAAAGAGATACAGAGACAGAGAAGGGGGAAGGCCCAGAACAGTCTCCATAGTTGCACATCATTGGTTTTTCCACATAGTTTCATTCCACAGATGGGCGGGGCTGTGAAGGGCAGGAACTGGGCTGGGGTCTCACCCAGGTGAGAACTGAACTGGGGGCACTCCGCAGTTCAGCATATGGGTCCACACAGCCAGGGCTGGGATTCGATCCTTGGTCCCCGGAGCTGCAAAGTGAGCTCTTAATCCACTGAGCCATTCTGGCTTCTCCCAGTTTTTTTTTTTAATACAATAAATAAGCAACTTTCCCTCTCACTTTTTTTGGCCTCCAAAATGTTAAATGCTTACCTGGAGGATAAGTATATATAGACATTGTGAAAATCCAAACATGTACAACACACGGATTTTTGCCCTTTCAAGATGAGTAATAAGGGTTATCAGTGAAAGTGAAGTAGTCATACTGTAGTATGATCAGCCTTGAGGCAACCAAGAAATAACTCTAATTTTAATCAACTCTTAAAGACTGTTTGTCCTGGGAACTAGTCCTATTAGTCAATATATCAAAGCCCTCAACCATGTCCTTCATTATTAAAAAGAAACTAGTTTCCATTGAATCAAAACAAGCAAATCTTTGTCTTTTCCCGTCTCATTTCTTTTCTTTTCCCAGGATCCGTGTCTTTGGATGCCGTACACATTCCTTTTCCCATCCAACTTCTCTGACTTTAGCATTTCTTCTCGTTTACTCGGTCACCCCAGCGGCCCATCCTTTCCCCCCAGCCCTCAGGAAGTGGCTCTCTTCCAACTTCTTCTTCCTGGAGTCCACCTCACCAGGTTTATACGAATGAGACGCAATAAAAACCGCCCAGGAAACCGTAAACTAAATTCCTCAATTTATCTTTCTTCAAAAGTGTGCCCTGCACCCAAGGCTTGACTGTGGAGCGGAGAGACTGCGCCCCCAGCCCAGGTGGCAGCGAAGTGCAATTAAACGCCTCAGGCAGCGGCTGCAGACGAGACAAGGAGCAGTAACGACAGTAGCACAGACAACGAAGCCCGGAAAGGGCCGCCGGCTCGCCCACGGCAGCCAGACGAGGATCCTCCGCGCCTCCCACGCTCCGGTACGGGCAGTCACGCTAAGCAGGGCCAAGATGGCGGCGTCCCCGCAGCCGCCTGGGCGTGTGGGGCGTGCTGGGCGCCTCACGTGACCACGCCCTCCCAGGAGGCCGCGCGCCCTGCCCGCTGCCGGGCCCCCTCGCCCGATCTTGCCCCTGCCCCTGTGGGGGCATCCTCGCGTGCACGTGCACGGCCCCGAGGTTCACTCCCAGCAACCGAGGCCCAAAGCAGCGCTAGGCCGGGTGCAGAGGCACAGGGGCTGCGGGACGGTCCGTGCAGCTGGTGCTGAGGCGGGAGGTCGGAGCCCCCGGCGAGGGGCTGGGAGGGAGGAGAGCGCGCGGGCTCCCTTGGGGGGACGACCAGGTGCTGAGGGCCAGGTGGTTGCGGGGAGATTCAGGACATTCCGCCTAGGCCGTGGGTGCCGTCGGAGATTCGGGGCTCACCCCGGGTCTCCGACCTCTTGGCTTGGGCATCCCGCAGGTTTCCCATCGCTATCCAGCCCCGAAGCCAGCAGGATTGAAGAACGGCTCCACCCAAAGGCTAGCTTCCCTCTAAGGAGCGGGGGCCGAGCCCGTCAGCCGAAGGAACCCGAGGGATGCCCCTGCCCTCGGGGCGTGGAAGGAACGGAGAGCGCCCTCCTTGCCCATCAAATGCCGCCTGCAGCGTTTCCATCTCTGCTGAGTGGGCTTGGCTGCGCGGGCCACCCGGGAGGAGGGACGGACGACGCTCGGCGGGCTCTGATCGTGCCGCCTTCATGTGGCTGCTGACAGGGACCCAGGAGGGTACTGGCAAGGGGCACAGCCTCCCGGGCGCCGGGGCTGGTGATGTGGAGACGTGAGGGGACCCCACGGCTGCCCCGGGCTTCTCCAGGACTCCAGCCGGCACCCACGCGTCCCTGCGCGCCCGGGGCAGGAGAGACTGGTGCGGGGCTCCGAGGCGGGCGGGGCGCAGAGCCGGGGCCCCAGCCTCGCCATGGGGCATAACGGCAGCTGGATTTCCCGAAACGCCAGCGAGCCGCGCAACGAGTCGGGCGGGGCGGCGGTGGGCACCAACCGCAGCGCGCTCGGGGAGTTCGGCGAGGAGCAGCTGTATCGCCGGTTCACCACCACCGTGCAGGTCGTCATCTTCATAGGCTCGCTGCTCGGTAAGCCGTCCGTGGGGCGCCTCCCGTGGGGGCTTCTCCGAGGGCACAGGCTCCTATCTGTCTTTCTCTATATGGCAAGGTGCAGCTAGCTGGAGGAGGTTTAAGAACGCCGGGGTAACGGCAGGGAAGTTAATTTAGCAGGGATGGTCCACTCCAGCCCCACGCCGGGAGCCGAAGAGTTCCAGAAGGGCATCCTCGGGACGGTGCCCGGTCCCGGCGGAGGTCAGCTTCTCCAGGCGGCCCTGGCCGAACGCTTCGGGAATGGGCGCAGAGTTGCGCCGGCCATCCCTTACCTCCCGGGTGCCAGGCAGGAGCACCGGCCCGAGCTCTTGTTTACAAATGGCGAGGAACAAAGCTGCTGTCTCGTTGATCACGACTGAGTGTTTTCCTCTGCCATCTATGCCCTATGTATAACATTATTTTTGAAAGAGCCTTAGTTTGCGCGTTGGAACATCGACCTGATGGTAAACAAGTTCGTGGAGTTAAACTGTGTTGCCTTCAGATGTTCTTAAACCTCAAAACAAAACACATCCCCTATGTTTTGTTTGAAGTACAGAATAAAGAGACAGGATAAAAAACACAAAACACCACGCCCAACAGGTTTAGGTATTCTTGTTCTGGAAAGAAAAGACCACTGAACTGAAGTGAGCCCTTAGTAAAAAACGTTGTCCATTAGTGTGAGAATTACCAGTACTTCTGGTAGTTACTCTTTAAGTGATAAATGGTACAATCAGTATTCATTTCTGTTGAGGTTTGTGGAACATGTTGCATATTACTTATACATATGTGGCTTCTCTTCCAGTGCACATTCTGTGATGTGGCATTTATAAGGATGTGAAAAGATTGTTGGTTATGTGTGATTTTATGGCTAAGAGCAATCTTAAAGTTTCAGGGCAGGAATAGAAATTACTCTTGTAGACACCTATGCATTTCCATGGAAACCAAGGTAACAAAAAGACCATGGAAGAATTTTAAGTGTTTAGAATTTCCCTTCATAAATTCTCTGTCATCATCTTGTCCTATACTATCATATTTATCTTCCACTTGTTGTCATGAGGGTATTTTCAAGAGTAGACATCAATGTGGCTATGTTTAGATGTGTGTGTGTGAAAGGGTTTTTTTGAATGGAACATTAAATGCACATTAACAAAGCAAAAGTTTGTGTTCAACATACTTTCAATATTCATTTAACAAACAACAAGTACTCAACACCGAATAAGTACCAGACACAGTGCACTGTAGATTATTGCTAGTTAAGTTCTTCATATTTACTTAAAGTGTAGATTATTGAAGAGGCAGTAGAAGTGCCTGAATTGTTACTTCTGCTGTTTTTTTCATATATATATGAGGGCTGTCAGGAAAAATATCCAACCATCAGTGCCTCAGTTTTTCGTATTACATGGCTGGATACTTTCTAGACAGCCCTCATATGTATTTTTCTACTCTTCTACATTCCTACGGGGGCCCCCTCCTAAAAAGAGAATTTTATTGCTCCTTTTTTATTTTCAGAAAAAGTGTAAATATGGTTAAATTTCTAGAACTGAACAGTTGGAGAACTTGTGCAAAGGTGAAAGGCATTTCTGGTTTCCTTAAAAGCTTAGCTAAATAACATTGCCCGTGTACTTGTTACTTATTGGTATTCTTGATTTGTTGTTCTTTGAGGATTTGATCCATACAAACATATCGGCTAATGACAGTTGAGGCTCAGAGCTTAAATTCCAAAGTCATATGCAGTCATAAGGCAAGTCAACTTTGGAAGCATAGTTTTATGAAGCACAAAAATAGAGAAAAAGCACACATTAAGTATAAAAAGATTTAGCATGGATGAATGAGTTTTTATTTTTTCCCTTTAAACAAATTCAAATATAATTCCTATGTTCTCTAAATAGAAGTTTTCAATAGGATTTCCAGAGGTCCTCTATTGTGTGCAAATCTGTGGGATGGGGAAAATTTCCCCTCTTTTTCCATCATAGTTATTCTGGCTGGTCTAATAACCAAATTGACATAAGACAGATTAACAGGAGTAAGTAACCAAATTTATTACATGTGTACTTACAGGGATTCCATAAGACTAGAGGACCTGAGGACAGATTGGGCAATTGAGGCATATATGCCATTTTGAGCTAAGGAGAAAGGGGATAGTAGTTTGGCCATCAAAAGGAAAGTAGGCAATTCACAGGTAGATAAGAAGCAGCCAACATTTGGTAAATTCTTGCCTGGTCACTCAGAAACAATGGGACTCTGAGATTATTCTAACAAATAGATTCTGGGTTCCTTACTGTCTGTCACACTTAATTCATATTATGGTAAGGCGATGTTCTTCCTGGAGCAGGTTTTTTTTAAGGGTTTTATTATTTATTTATTTATTTGTTTGTTTGTTTGTTGATTGATTGATTGATTGAGAGAGAGAGAGAGAGAGAGAGAGAGAGAGAACTGAACTGGGGGAGCTCCCCAGTTCAGCATATGGGTCCGCATGGACCGGGGCCAGGATTCGATCCTCGGTCCCTGGCACTGCAAAGTGAGTGCTTAACCCACTGAACCATCCTGGCTTCCCCATGGAGCAGGTTTTTAAGTCTGAATTTTGTTAGGTAGATAAGGGGGAGCGTTAAAGTTCTGTGTCTTTTGTTCCTTAAAAATAACCAGCAGAGGATGCTGGGTTAGCTCAACAGATTGAATACTTTTCTTGCGACCGCAAAGTCTGGGGATTGAATCCCAACTCCAGCTCACGCAAAGCCATATGCTGAACTGGGGTGCACCTCCCACATGGAAGGCCCCCGATTTGGTTCTCACCCCCCCATAGCCTCACATCCACCTGTGTGGAATAAAACTGTAGAAACTGATGATGTACAATTATGGAGACTTCTCTGGGCCCACCCCCTTCTCTCTGTCTCTTTCAAACAATAAAATAAATCTTTAAAAGCAATAAAATAAAACCTTAAAAAAAACCAACCCAGCATAAGGGGATGCCGGGACAGCTCAGCAGTTGAGAGCTTGCTTGCCTTACAAACGAGGTCTGGGGTTCGATTCCCAGTCCAGCCCGTGCAAACCCATATGTTAAACTGCAGCTCAACTGGTAACCACCAGGATGGTATAGCGGTGAAGGTTCTCTCCCCCCATTCGGGAGGCCCCCGATTTGGTTCTTGCCTTGTGCACCCCCACATCCACCTGTGTGGAATGAAACCATGTGACAACTAATGATGTACAACTATGGAGACGGCTCTAGGTGTTCCCTCTTCTCTCTCTGTCTCTTTCTCTATCAGCTCTCAAAAGCAATAAAATAAATCTTAAAAAAAATATCCAGCTTAAAATAATATCCCCAAAAGGCATATTTTGGGGTGGCATACTCTGTTCCCCCTCAGTTCCTTCGTACTATTGACATGTTACAGCTCTTTTTGTGCACTGTTTTAGTGCCCTGTATTAGGAAAAATCCCAAACAACTTTGAATAACTATGATATTCCAATCACAGGGAACATTAATTGTGTTGAAAATGAACTCAAGAATTGTATATATTCAAATGCCTTTTTGTGGGTTTGTGTAAACTAGTGTTTCTCAGCCTTTTTAAATGCAGAATCTTGGGATAGCTTCAGATACACATAGATCTTGAAAGAGTCAGATAATTTATATTGCCCTTCAGTAAATATGCGGTACATGCCACTTTAAGTTGTGGATAGTGTGAATTCAAAGGTAAGAAGATTTGGAATCATCATTTCTGAGAAATGCTTTGGATCTAACTCCTTGGGGCTGATCTTTCTTCCTCATTCTCCTTGGATTTACAATCTATGTGCATGGAGAGCTGGGCCCCTCTCTAGTGCTTTGACTTGAAAAAGGTCAGTGGTTATATGACCTGGCCTGTTCCTTCTAAGCTCCTCCTATACAATGGCCTATCACCTGTGCCTATCATCATTGGCGGTAGTTAGGAGATTTTTATAAATAAATTAGCACTGTGGATAATAGCCAACAAGTATATATCCCACCCTGAAGTTTATTTTAAAATCTAGAAATCAGCCTTTCTTCCTCTTGCAAAAAACCACCATATGTGTGGTCCTTTTTGAAAGCTGTATTTGCCTTCTTTACCAATGGTTTACAGTGAACTAGTGTGAAATTGATGGCTCCAAGTAAAGGTCCAACTTGTCTGTGGCCTGATTGCTTGAAGTGGCTGTTGAAGTATTCATTGGAGTATTTATTTCAGAGGATAGGTGAGGAACTGACTTGTTGAGTCTGTTTGACAGATGATACAGGTAAACATCATTTTTACTTGTTTATAGTCTTTTAACAAAATCATATTGGATATCAGCAATGTTCATGGTACTTGTTTGACAGAAATATAATTGTGCTTTTGATACTAGTAGAAATTAGCCAGATAATAACTGGATAATTCTTGGAATTCCTTAGTTACATGTTTGATAGAAACAGTGTTAATACTACTTTGTGTTTATAATTCATATTTACACAGGATGATTTTTAGTTAACCACAATTATAGCCAGTAATAATGTAATACCAACAGCCTTGTTCTGTTTGCTTTTTCTGTTTTTGGTATGCCTAGAAACCTAGTAGACTACATCAAGAATAAGATGTTCTGAATTTACCTAAGGAATTTGAAACGGTGAGGTTATCAGTCTGGGTAGGTGAACTCCTAAAGTATTGCGTCAAATAACCTCACATTGTCTTTGATTTCCATCTGATGTATATACATTCCCACCCATTCTTTTATAACGTAGTATGTTAGGCACAGAAAATCAATCTGACCTCCATCTTTGTAATTCGCTCCTTTCACTTAGTATAATGTTTCAGGGTTCATCCATGTTGTAGCATGTACTTCATTTTCTATTACTGAATAACATTCCATTGGATAGATATACCACCTTTTCTTTATCCATTCATCAGTTGATGGATATTTGGGTTGTTTCCACTTATTGGCTCTTATGAATAATGCTGCTATGAACTTTTATGCATTTTTGTGTAGACATACTGTCTTCAGTTCTCTTGGGTATATATAGCAAGGGTGAAATTCATGGGTCCCATAGTGATTCTTAAGTTTATCCTTTTTTAAGAACTGCCTGGTTGCTTACATTCTTACCAGCAGTAGATGAGGGTTCTTATTTCTCCAAATCCTTGACAACATTTGTTACTGTGTTCTTTATTATAGCCATCCTAGTGATATCCCATTGTGGTTTTGATTTGCATTTTTCTAATGACGAATGATGTTGAGTATCTTTTCATGCCTTCATTGACCATTTGCATGTCTTCTTGGGGAAATATCTGTTCAGATCCGTTACTCATTTTTAAATTGGGTCATTTTGCCATCGAATTTAAAGTTTATGTATTTTGAATATTAGAGCTTTATCAGATACATGATTTGCAAATTTTTTCTTTTATTCTATGGGTTGGCCTTTTACTTATCAGTATGCTTGACACACAAAAGTTTTAAATTTTGATGGAGTCCAATTTTTCTAAAAAATTTTGTTGCTTGTACTTTTGGTGTCATGTCTAAGAAACCACTGCCTAAGCCAAAAGTCATGAAGATTTACTCATATTTTCTTCTAAGAGAGTTATAGTTTTAGCTGTTACATTTAGGTCTTTGATCCATTTATGTTAATTTTTGTATATCATGTGACTTGGAATAAATTTAAGTTTTGACATGTGGAGATTCAGGTGTCCCAGCATCATTTGTTGAAAAAACTCTAATTTCCCCATTGAATCATTTTGACACTCTTGTTGATCCTTTGAAAACTTTTGATGTCATTGTCCCTTTGAAGGATTTTCATAAGCCTTTGATGAGGAATAAATAAGAGGATGATAAATCTTCTTTCCCCCTGGCAACTTACTTTATGTGCTTAAAAAAAATAATTTAGAAACAGATTTCCCTAGAAGCATGGAAGAGATGAATGACCTATCCATTGTATTAATAAAGATTTACTTGTAAAATAATCTGGTAATTGCTTTTTTCTGTGTTTCTTGGATCCTTCCATATAGACTATAATTAGCCCTTTTTATATATGTTAATATGCTTTGTATTTGTTGGAGCTCAGTTATTTGTAACTGTTGGGATGTTAATAAATAAACTGGCTGCATTATAACTGCTACTTTAAGTTATTTCTAACAGGACCACTGTCATCTAAAAAAACTAACTCCAAAAATATTTAAAGCAATTTCACCTTTCCAAATGTTCCATTAATGATAAGCCTGTTGGAGTAGGAAGACATACCGGTATTTCTTTTTTTAAAGATTTAT
>PVKE010020580.1:0-27359 GCA_004027555.1 Craseonycteris thonglongyai | reverse complement strand
GAGAAGGGATAAGATTAGGTGAACAAGAATTTCGCTAAGGAATAAAGTTACTATCATACAATATCACCCCCCAAAAGCCACTTTAAAGGATTCTTGAGTCCATGGATCTAATTTTACTTAATATTCCAATATTTCCTCTCTCCTTCAGGTTCTTCCACACTCCTGCCAAAGTGGTGACTCCGAGGGTGTTTGAGGCGATTAATATATGTAGAAGACCGAAAGGGAAATAGGACATTTAGATTTTTTACTCTATTTTAAGCTCTCTTGTCTAATTATACTTATTTATTTTTATACCTCCATAATTTTTTGACAAGATTGGGTCAGTCCTTATCATATATATATATATATATATATATATATATATATATATATATATATATATATATATATATATTCATATGTTGAGCTTACAAAACCTTTTCAGAAATCTATGTGTAAATTAATGTTCCAAAGGTGGGGAAAATATGTGAAAGATAGACACATTTCATTTTAAAACACAAATGCTAACAGTTATTTTTAGACAACTCATGTTAAAATACTGAGCTTAATGGTCTAAAAGCACACAAAAGTGAAAGTTAGCTAATAAAATTACAAGTATTACTTTCTAACTTCATAGTATCAGGTAGTGACTGTCCAAATTTTATCATTCTCTTTTCCCTTTTCAATGATAATAGCCCATATTATTTGACTTGCTGTACCTTGTAAATGAAGTAAACTAAACAATTCACTCTCTTTCACCAAACATCAATCAAGCAATCGCCAAATAATGATTGAGTGCCTACATAGCCAAGTCAGTACAATGGGAAGAGTAAGAAGCTACAAGGAAGTATACAAGTTTTGCTCCTAGAAATTTCTGTCTAGCTGGTGGGAGAAGATATGAACATGTTTAAGAAAGGGTGAGTGGTTACAAAGAGGAATAAATAGACACAGCAAGTAAGAAAAGTTTAATTGTAACATGTATATATGTTCTATTGGTTCCAAGAAAAGGAAATGTTCTGCATTGGAAATTTGGTAAGAATTTACAGAAGGTTTTGAGCTCAATCTTACGATATGTATAGATTTTAACTAGAAGGAGAAAAAAAATGAATGAAAAAAATGGTATGATATTCTAATTATAAGCAGCTCAGGAGAGTGTGGTATAAGAAATATACAAACAAGATTAAAAACTTAAAATTTTTTGTGTCTCAACTTTAACAATAATTATATGTATGTGCAAGGTAGTAATTTTCTTTGGATCTCCGTTTTCTGAACTTTAAAATGAGGGAATTGGAATAAGTGCTGTCTATGGAATCTTTGAAGTTTAACATTAATTTCACTTTAGTTTTTATTTTAAATAAAGAGTAGGTTCTTATTTGCCTAGCTTATATGAAATTAACAAAAGGTAGAGTGTTTAGAAATACACACATTATAGTTTAAGTCATACACACCAGGATTCAAATCTTAGCAGACCGATTTATTATCTAGGAAACTTGGTGAAATGCTTTACTAGATAAGCCTTGAGATCCTCTTCAATGAATTGCTTAGCCTTGATAAACCTTGATTTCTTCTTCAATAGATGGTTGATGGAGAGATATACAGATAGAAATATAGGTAAAAAATATGTTATAGATATAAATAAAAATATAATTAGACTTTTCAGTAGTAAAAGTAGTGTGTAATCATTCTGAGTATAATAACTAGTTATGTATGAAGCACTGACAACATTTTTGTTATATCCCTTAATATTCATGGGTGAAATAGCCCTGGCAGCAGTTATGAGATCTGAGTTCCAATCTCTGTTGTGCAATAAACTTTCTAAGTGTCTTTTAAAAAATGGGGTTTGAACTTGATCATTGTTTACATCTATTTAAATACATTTTTAATTCAATACTCAAAAATTCTGGAGGAAAACAAAAGGTCAAACTACATATGGGACAGCATGAATTGTGGAAAACATAGCAATTGAGGACACTAAACAGCTAGGGAATGTTATAGTCAGTTCCATATTATTTTTATCTTTTCACTAGGCAAATATTCCCTTTACATGATGTCTTCACTGATACATTTGATAACTTACAATTTCTTTTCAATGGGCTTTGAGATTCTTGGAGACTGTTTAGGTTGCACAATGTTTTCACACCACTGTACTTACTAACTGCACAATGAGTAAATATCAGCAGTTTCGCTATTGTCTTTAACATACTGTTTTTGTGTTATTATTTTTATAATCTATAAGGAGAGCAACATAAAACACACCACCAGTTTTCATGCCAAGAATGTTCCAACTAGCTAAGAAATGCCTTGCAGTCTATTTCAGGGGCAAATGCCACTTATAAACATGGTATTCTAAAGTGTACTTAAGTTTCATGTACTGAAGATTGGAGTAACTATAGGTAGTCAATGAATAATGGGTAGAAATGATTAATGACTTTGTGAGATAAGGGATAATTGGATTTGGCATGTGCATTCACTTTTTAAGCAAATTGGTATGTGGAATGCATAGTTGAAACAGATACAGACAAATGACATTAAGCTTTGATAATTCAAATGTGTGTTCTTAGAATGGATGATCTAAATTATTTTCTAATTTTCCCCCAACAGTTCCACACAACCATAAGGGTAAGCCTGGGTCTTATTTTTATGCTAGCAGCAGTTGCCTGAGAAACAGAGTGACAGACTCTAAAGCCCAGGCAAGCCTCTCCACACCTTTCTGCCTTCGGGTCATTTACCCTTTTCCCAGAGTTTTGTCATTTACTCAAATAACGCTCTATAGTTCTACTACCTCTGGACACACTGACATTGGGAAAAACAAAAGCTCTTAGCGAAACTGTGAAGAAGGAACATTTATCTATATCTTTGGCAAACCTCCTACCCACACCCCAAGCTCCTCAATGCACATACATAACCAAACAAATAAGTAAGCACTTCTTAGGTGCTAAACCAGTATGCTACCCTAGGATTGCTCACATCTTCTCAAAATGGCTCATTAATAACGATTAGCCTTTGCAGTACTGAAGTGCTTTGCATTCTCTTTATTCCTAAGAAACCCTTTTTTCCCCCATTTCCCTTGTTTGAGTTTTCTAGTTACACCAAGGAATTCATCTATGCCAATATGTTAATGCTACATTTCTAAATGTCAAAGTAGAAGCACATTGGTATGTTATAATCAGGAGAGATGTGGCAAAAGTAATGTGTTACAAATTCTAGTATTAATTACTAATATTAGATAATATTCAAAAATTACTTGAAGGAAATGTTATTTAAATTAGACTTTTTCAATGTTATTAGTATAAAAATTATTCACTGGTATTGAAATGTGATTTATTTTCTCCTAGTAGAGATGAAATAAATGGAGTTACAATTAAAATTTAATAACCGTAGCAGGCTGGGGAATGATGTTGGGGGTAGTACGGTGGCAAAAAAGGAGGTTCTCGGTTTTATATTCATTGATATATTATATATTATATATATATATATATATATAAATGTAATATATATTAAATATATCATATACATTAAAATATGTACTATACACTAAAATATATATTATACATTATAGTATATATTATATACGCAGTTGATTCCTGAACAACACAGCAGTTTGAGGCATCAACCTTTTCCCACAGTTAAAAATTCTCATGTACAGGTAACTGTAATCAGCCCCTGCATACACAGAGGCCCAAGGGCAATCAAAAATTTAAAAATCTACATATAAGTGCACCTGCCCAGTGCAAGCCGGTGTTGTTGAAAGGTCAACAGTGTGTGTATATGTCTGTGTGCATGTGCTTTACATTTCCCCTGCTAACTGAATGTAGAACATTTCTATGAAACCTTTTCTAAGCTAAAATGATAAAATACAAGGAAGCAATTACCTTAGGACACATCTCATTAATGGATACACAGAATAATGGAGATAACACCCAGATACTCACAGACACAGTTCAAAGCTCTGAGGATGGATGCTCCAAGGTGCTGAGTATAGTTCCTAGGAAAGTGGCTTATCAGAGCCACTCTTGTGGCTGGGTGTGTGCACTGCCTTATGGGAGCTCACTGGAAGGCAGATGCCAAGTGCTAATTTACCTTTTCAACTGTTTTCACAAAAGCAAAAATCCTCTTTGGATTTCTATCAGCCAAAACATAAAAGTTATGTAAGTTATATAACTTAGTACACAGCAATACGTACACACACCCATGCACACATAACTTACTTAGTGAAAACAGACTTATATGTATCTGCAGAGTAAATCTGTAAATTGTTTAACTTATACTAATTACACTAGTTGTGTTTTTATTTACAAAATAATAAATCATTGATCACCAAACATATGAACAAAATATTAAAGAACATACCAGAATGAAGAAATACATCTGACTAGGCAAAAATAAAAATGACCCACAGATGAAAAGAACATGTACAAAGTATATTGTGGTATTCAGAGGGAAACAAGTATTTTTTGTAAATATAAAAGAGACTGTTGCCAAGAAAAAGAGAACTAAAAGAAAAAGAAAATATCTAGAAAATTTTAACAAAGTGACCATATGGGATGAAAACTAAAATGAGCAAAGCTAAGGATCTAGCTGCTGATCCAAAAAGTTAAAATGAGAAAAATTTCTAGAAGACATAAAAGAACATAAGACAGACAGATAAAAAGAGGGAGTCTTTTACAGAGGAAAAATGCAGAATTCTAAATCGTATCAAATAAGAGTTTCAGAGGAAAAGAATTATGGTGATGAGTAGAAATAAACAATACAATTAATAACAAAAAAGATTATTTTAGCTAAAGAAAGACACATCTTTATATTAAAGACACAGAAGTGCTGATTAGAATGAAAAAAAATACAAATATCCTGTGAAGTTTTAGAACTTCAAGGATAAAGAGAAATTCTGCATTCTTCTACAGAGAGAAAGAATAAGTACAGCATATAGTAAGATTCTGGTTGGCAAATTGACTTCTCAGCAGAACATTATGTGCTTAAAAGACAGTAAAGAAACAATTTAAGGAAAATGATATCTACTTAGACGAATTATCAGTGAAACATAAAGAAAAGAACACAATTTTTCAAATGTTCAAGAAAAATGACTATTTGGGAATTGCTTTGGATCTTATTGTGTGCTGCTCAGATTCCTCCCCTCACTGTCACCCATATCAGATCTGAAAAATGCAAACCCTCATCTGCTGGGAATATTGGTGGCTGACAATTTATAGCTGATTTTCTCGCTACTTACCATCTAAATATTGTCCTATTGATGAAAGTTACCCCTTCAACATCATGCCTCTTCTATGGTGTAACTCATGCGCGATTCTTACTCTCTTGTCCCAGTCTGGGATATCCCACCTCAAGAATGACTCATGGCTGGGATGCCAGATAGCTCAATATGTTGAGCACTTGCCTTGCAACCACAAGGTTCAGGGATTGAAACCAGGTCCTGGCTCATGCAAACCATATGCTGAACTACAGCACAACTGGTAACTTACAGGATGGCAGCAAAGGTTCTCATCTCCCACGAGGGAAGCTCCCAGTTCAGTTCTCACCCCTAATGGCCCCACATCCACATGTGTGGAATGAAACTATGTCACAACTAATGATGTACAATTATGGAGACTGTTCTGGGACTTCTTTTTTTCTCTCTCTCACCATCTCTCAAACAATAAAATGTCTTAAAAAAAAAAAAGGCTCACGTTGATTGAGCCCTTTGCTATGGCCATTGCACAGCCCAGTTTTTCCTTTTACCCAATCCTACTTCCGTTTTTGAAAATCCATCCTCCTTCCTATCATTCCATACAAGGTAATCCTTAGGAGCAAAGCCCAGTCACATTTCTAAACACAGATCTCTATCTCAAATTCCACTACTCAGAAAACTAACCTGAAACAGAAACCCAAAGAGCAAAATCTTTATAAAAAAAAAAAAAATTCCAAGAAAATAAATGATAAGATTATTATGAATTAATGATAACTAAAGATACATGGACAAGGTAAGCTCAAAAGAAAAAAAAAAAGTCACTAGGTGCAATTGTTTGGAATAGTCTCCTTTGAGCCTTGGAATTTCAGCACTGTGGGATTGCATTTCAGTATTTGGGTTTCACAAAGCTTACAGTCAAGATTACAGAGAAGGTAAGCACTGTGCTTGCCTTCTCTCATGACCACATCAAAATTATAACTATATTATGGAACAATCAACTTGGAGGACCTGGAAGACAAGCTAAATGGAGCTTCTATAACTAATAATATAAAGAAGAGACCACTAGAGATCTGGGTTGATACTCAGAACAAATTGGTCTGACATCTACATGTGGTTGTTGAGAATCAGGAGGAAGGCCACTACCAAGGAGTGATGGGTCCCAACTCCACACTAGGTTGCCCAGAAAAGAGATTCAGGAAGAGTGGTTCCCACAATAGCTGTCTGTGAGAATTAGTGGCTGTTCTTTCTAGTCCTGGTGACACAGGGGGTTTTTGGAAACACAGACCTCCTCTTAAAGGGCCCACTCAGAGACACTCATTATGAGATCTAGTGTAGCCACAGTAGGTCAAAAGGCAAGAGAGTCATACTAGGAGGAACTGAATTGTGTGGCTTCAAGGTGAGGACTGTCATTGTCCCTGTGTTGAGACTTCCCTCCACATAAGCCTGCAGGGTCAGATTGGCACTAAACCTAAATCTTCAATAACCTGGTAAACACTGCTTACCCAACCCTGGTGATTCTCGGAGCCCCTCACCCCACCCCACACAAATCACACATTGCTCTTGGATCTTTTAGCACTGTGCCTCATGGGCATCCTTAGCCAAACTGCAATTTTCTGAAAAACTCTCTAAGGTCTGCAGGCCCCAGGCAGAGGGCAGCTCACTTCAGTGTGTCTTGTGCCTTTTGCAGAATGTCCCCAGGCCTGTTGCAGGTGGCAGCCATTCTCAAGTCTCAGCATAATCTTTTCCCCATGCCTATAGGCTCAACTCAGGCAGCTGCCAAATGCATATCATGTTATAGCTCCTAATAAAGGGTGTCCCAAAATTCACGCAAGATTTGAATTTTGCGTCATTTGTGCGGTAAAGTGTTGCCAATGGAAAAAAAAGACAGCGTGACAGCTGACAGTTCAGGGTTATTAAAAATGGAGTGCTACATGAAAGAACAATGCGTTTTCATTGTTGAGCAATGACGATTTACTATTTTTAATTATAAACCTGTGTTTTCTATCAAAACTACTTCTTGCGTGAATTTTGGGACACCCTTTATGTGGCACTGGACTAGGCAAAGGCAGTGGCTGACCTTGGTTTCTTTAGAACCCCTCCCAAGAAGCCCCAGAACCAACACACTTGGTGGCCAGCCTCAGACAACAACAGAGCACCACCCAATTAGCTACACAAACAAATCACACAAAGGGTGGTCTCTGCAAAGACTATATCAGCGTAGAGGATAATCAGCTCCTCTTATTGTAATGGCCAGGCTTCACAGCCAGTCAGCCTAAGCTTCCATCCCACCCACTGATAGGCAAAAAGTAATAAAGCCTCAACTACAATAGGAGGGTGCATACAATTTATACAAGGCATACTCCTGGATTCTGTAGCTTAGATGACCAGGGAGTCTGTCCACTGGGCCCCACAGGGTACCTGCTACATAAGGCCACCCTGACCAGACTGGGAGACATAGTAGATCAACATAATACATGCAAACAAACATAGAGACTCAGACAAAATGAGGAAACAAAGAAGCACCCCACCCCACCCCACCCCAAAAAGGGAGAAAACTCCAGAAAAAGAGCTAAACAAAATAGAGGTGAACAATCCACTAGACACAGATTTCTCAGCACTGGTTATAATAATGCTCAATGAATTTGAAGGAAAAATAGATAAAGTCAGTAAAAGCTTTAACAAAGAGATAGTAAATATAAAAAGGGTCATAAAATCTTTAAAAAGATCCGGTCAGAAATGAAGAATGTAATTACTAAAATAAAGAATACACTAGAAGAAATCAACAGCAGATTAAATAAAACTGAAGGTCAAATCAATGATTTGAAAGGCAAGAGGAAAACGTAAATTTAGAACAGAAAATAAAACATAAAAGAAGAAAAAAATTTAGAATAACTTAAGGGACTTCTAGGACAACATCGTACATACCAGCATCGTCATCATAGAAGGAAGAGAGAAAAATATATTAAATGTTTATTTGATTAAATAATGACTGAAAACTTTCCTAACCTGGCGAAAGAGATTAGACACACAAGTCCAAGAAGTGCAGAGTCCCAAACAAGATGGACCCCAAATAAGTCCACACCAAGACACATCATAATTAAAATGCCAAAAGTTAAAGACAAAGAGAAAATCATAAAAGCAGCAAGAGAAAAGCAGTTACCTATAAGGGAGCTCTCATAAGACTGTCAGCTGATTTCTCAACAGAAACTTTGCAGGCTAAAAGGCATTGGCATGAAATATTAAAAGTGGTGAGAAGCAAGGAGTTACAAAACCCACAAGATTATTCAGCAAGGCTATCATTTAAAATAGATTGAGATATAAACAGCTTCCCAGACAAGAAAAAGCCAAAAGAGTTCAGCACTAGCAAATCACTATTATAATAACTATTAAATTGACTTGTTTAAAAAGAATGGGAGGAAAGAATATAAGTATGCATAATAAATTGGCATGTATCTTTCAATAATCACTTTAAATGTAAATGAATTAAATGCTCCAATAAAAAGACATAGGGTAGCTGAGTGAATATGGAAACAAGACCTATTCATATACTGTCTACAAGAGACCTGCTTCAGATAGAAAGTCACACACAGACTGAAAGGAAAGGAATGGGAAAGCTGTGTAATGTGAATGGAGACCAAAAGCAGCTGGAATAGCAATAGTTACACCAGTCAATATAAACTCTAATACAAACCCTCTAGCAAAAGACAAAGAAGGATATTACAAAATGATAAAGGAATCATTCCAACAAGAGGATACAACCCTTGAAAAAATTTCCCCATTCAACTTAGTAGTGCCTAAATTTATAAAGCAAATATTGACAAACATAAACAGAAAGATCAAGCTATAGAGTAATTATAGGGGGCTTTAGCATCCAATTGACATCAATAGATCTTCCAGACAGAAATTCAATGAGGAAATAGCAGCCTTAAGTGACACACTAGACCGTACTGATTTAATTAATATTTTTAGACTGTTTTACCTCAAAGAAGCAGAATACACAATCTTTTCAAAGGCACATAAAACATTTTTCAACATAGTGCACATGTTACAATGCAAAGCAAGTCTCAATAAATTTAAGAAGATCGAACTCATATCAAGTGTCATCTCTGACCACAATGGTATGACACCAGAAATTAATTACAAAGAGAAAACTAAATATACACACAAACATGTGGAGACTAAATAATATGCCAGAAAACAATGAATTGGTTAACAACAAGACTAAAAAAGAAATCAAAAGATACCTTGAGGCAAAATGAAAATAAAAACATAATGACCCCAAATCTATGGAACACAGCAAAAGCAGTTCTATGAGGGAAATGCATAGCAATACATCATTACCTCAAGAAACAAGAAAAATCTCAAATAAACAATCTAATCTTATATCTATCAGAAGAATAGCAAACAAAGCCTGAATAGAGAAGAAAGGAAACAATAAAGATCAGAATGAAAATAAAGAAATAAAATAGAACAACAAAAAAATAAAATAAAAATCAATGAAACCAAGAGCTGTTTCTTTGAAAAGATGTAAAACAAACTGATAAGACTTTAACCAGAGTCATCAAGGGAAAAAAAATAGCACCCAAGTAAATGAAATTAGACATGAAAGGCGAGTGATAACTGACACTACAGAAATACAACTGATTATGAGACTATACTCTGAAAAATAAATGCCAATATGATGGACAATCTGAAAGAAATGGATACATTTTTTAAAACATACAATCTTCCAAGACTGAATAAAGAAGAGACATAAATCATACAGAGAAGGATTACTACTAATGAAATCAAATCAGTAACCAAAAAACTCCCAACATACAAAAGTTCTGGTCCATATGGCTTCACAAGTGAATTTTACTTAACACTCAAAGAATAATTGATATTTTTCTCAAACTATTCTAAAACATTTAAGGAGTGAAGACTCTGAAACTTAGTTTGAGGCCAGTATTATTTTGATTCCAAAACCAGACAAAGACATTATTTTAAAAAAAATTTTTGTAGGCCAATATCTCTGATGAACATAGATACTAAAATGCTCAACAAAATATTGGCAAATCAAATTCATGAATACATTAAAAAGAGCATGCACCATGATCAAGTGGAATTTATTTCTAGGAGGCAAAGTTGGTTCAATATCTACAAATAAAATAATGTGATACAGCATGGAAGCAAAATAAAGGATAAAAAATCTATGATCATATCAATATATATAGAAAAAGTATCTGAAAAAAAAATCCAGCATTTATTGAAGATAAAATCTCAAAGTCAAGTGGGAATAGGGAAAATATTGCCTCAGTGTAATAAAGGCTATATATGGCAAACCCACAGCTAACATCATACTCAATGGGGAAATGTGTTTTCTTTAACATCAGGAACAAGACAAAGATGTCCACTTTTATTCAACATAGTGTTGGAATCTTGGCCATAGTAATCAGACAAGAAGAAATAAAAAGCATTCAAACTGAAAAGGAAGGAGTAAAACTGTTATTATTTGCAGATGACATACTATATAGGGAGCACCCTAGAGATTCCATTAAATTACTAGAACAGATAAATAAATTCAGTAAAGTAGTAGGACTTAAAATTAATATTCAAAAATTTGCTTTATTTTTATACAATAACAAAGTAACAAAGAAAAAAATTTAAAACCCCATTACAATGAATGGCATTAAAATATACCTAGAAATAAATTATACCAAGAAGGTGAAAGATCTGTACTTCACAAATTATAAGATATTGACAAAAGACATTGAAGAAGATACAAATTAAAAAAAAAAAATAGTGGTGATGGATAGGAAAAAAATAACAATTAAAATGTGCATACAACTCAAAGCAATTTATAGATTCTACGCAATCCCTACCAAAACTCCAGTGGCATTTTCCACAGAACTAGAAAAAACAATACTAAAATTTATTTGAAACCACAGATGACCTCAAATAACCACAGCAATCATGAGAAAAAAAGAATAAAATTGGAGGTATTATGACACCTAATATCAAACTATACTACAAGGCTATAGTAATCAAAACAGCATGGTATTAGCATAAAAACAAACGCACAGATCAGTGGAAGACAATAGAAAGTCCAGAAATAAACCTATGTCTATCTGGTCATTTAATATATGGAAAAAAGGCAAAAATATACAATGGGGTGAATATAATATGTTCAATAATTTGTGTTGGAAGAACTAGACAAATACACGGGAAAAATAAAACTGGACCACCTTCTTACACCATGTACAAAATGGATTATAGACTTAATCTATTAAAGACAAAATTGGGGGGAAGCTGGGATGGCTCTGGGTTAAGCGCTCACTTTGCAGCACTGGGGACCGAGGATCGAATCCCGGCCCTGGCCCATGTGGACCCATATGCTGAACTGGGGAGCTCCCCCAGTTCAGTTCTCTCTCTGTCTCTGTATCTCTCTCTCTCTCTCTCTCTGTCAAAGTATAAAAATAAATAAATAAGTAAATAAATAAATATTAAAGACAAAATGGATTAAAAATAGTTCATTAAGGATTCAAAATAAATTAAAGACTTAAATGTAAGAGCCGTAACCATAAATCTCCTAGAAGAAATCATATGCCGTAAACCCTTAGACATTGCTATTAGTAACATTTTTTGATATGTCTCTTTGGTCAAAAAAACTACAATAACAAAAGCAACAGAAACAAAACAGATGGGACTACATCAAACTAAAAAGTTTCTACAAAGCAAAGAAAATCAACAAAATAAAAATATATTGTCTAATAGCACATTTAATAATGGTTAATATCCATAATTTACAAAGATTAATACAATTCAACACACACACACACAAATAATAAATTAAAAAGTGGTCAAAGGATCTGAATAAACATTTGTTCAAAGAGAATATAGAGATGGCCAATAGACATATGAAAAGATGTTAAATGTCATTAATCATCAGAGAAATATAAATTAAAACCACAATGAGATATCACCTCATACCTGCCAGAATTGCTATTATCGATATTTCAATAAATAACAAATGTTGGCAAGGATGTGGAGGGGATCTTTACTTGTTGTTGGTGGAATTGCAAATCAGCTATTATGAAGAACAGTATAAAAATTCCTCAAAAATTAAAAAACAGAAATACCTTATGTCCTAGCAATTCCATTTCTGAGTACTTAACTGAAGAAATTGAAAACACTAATTTGAAAAGATATATGTATCAGACTATTTACAATAACCAAGAGATGGAGGCAACTTAAGGGCCCATCAATCATCAGTAGATAACCGGGTAAAAAAGAAGTAGTACGTATATCAGGTCTCACAGTTAAGTTCACGAACTTGTCACCCTGTGCTTCCTTTGGCAGCACTGTACAAACAACTCGGTAAGGTTTCATAACTGTGGTATATCAGTGCCTCACAGCTGTCTTCATGTTGATGTGTGAACACTGCTCAGCAAGACACTTGCCACATGTTAATACAAACACAGTTATGATACACTGATATACCATGGTGAAATCTTACCGAGTTGTTTGTAGAGTGTGCCAATGTAGGCACATAATGCAAAGTTTGTGAACTTAATTTCTAGACATCATATACTATGCTTGGCTGGTAATGTCTCATTTTCAATAGTTTAAATATTTATTCCACATACTTTTGGCTTATAGAGTTTCTGCTGAGAAATATGATTATAATTTATTAATTTTTTATTGTTATTGTTGTTACACTACCATTTCCTGCCTCCCTGGCTACCTTGATAATTTTTCCTCTGTCATTAATTTTTGACATTTTTAATATGATATGCCTTGGAGAAAGCCTGGGAGAATTGAGATAATTAGGTTTTTTCTTTGTTTTTGTTTTTTTTGCTTTGTGGATTCAAAGATTCAGTTCTTTCTATAGGTTTCTATTTCTTGTCAAATATTTATTTTAATAGACTCCCTGTGCCCTTCTCCTTCTGGCATACTTGTTATTTTTATATTATTCTTTCTAGTGAAGTCAAATAATTCTTATAGAGTTCTTTTATTATTTTTAACTCGCAAGTCACTCTCTTCTTTGTTTTGTGTCACTTCTATATTTCTGTATCCAATATCACTAATTCTTTTCTCCATCTGGTCAGCTCTATTTCCTAAGCTGTCTATTTCATTCTTTATCTCTTTTATTGGGTTCTTCAGTTCTTGATTTCTATTTGGTTGTATTTTTTAATTTTAATCTCTTTGATAAAATATAAATTTTGTTTGTTAATTTTATTTTTGAATTTATTAAACTGCTAGAGTTTTTTTTGCATCCTCTTGAGTGTTTTTAGAACTGCAATCTTGAATTCTCTGTCATTTAAATCACATTCTATGTCTTCAAGTTTATTTCCTTGAGATTTTTAATTTTCTTCCTTAAATGTCTTGTTACTTTGGTTATTCATAATAATTGATGGATTACTTCTTTTCCAGGGCATCTATGGGAATAAATTCTGCAGCAGGTTGATGTTAAAAGGTTTGTTTGTTTGTATGTTTTCCAGTAAGTAGGTAGCTCTGGCATGTTTTATTTTCTCTTGCCCTGTTTTGGCTTCTCACAGTGAAAGCTATTCTGGGGAGATGAGCATCTCTTCTTTGACAAGGTCACCTTGGTCTCAGAGTACCACCACCTAGGCAGAACATGGACTGATGGCGTTCTGAGGCCCTGAAATCCCCATGCTGTCCCTGTGGCTGGATTCAGAGCTGTGCACCACAGGAGCCCAGGGTGCACCCCTGGGATCAGCTGGGAATGGTGCTGGTGAGGTGGGGTGGGGTGGGAGCAGCAGCTAGTGTGTTTGTGGCTCTGTTTTCTTTCAAACACTGGTGACTGCCAGACCACAGTGGCTTGACCCCCATAGTTCCTCCCTTCTATTGGAATTAGCCATAGTGTATGTCTGCCATGAACTGTCTTTCCAGTTCTCGGGGCTATACATTTGCTGCTCTTTAATCTGACACTGCTACCATTTTTTCCTGCGGCTTGTTGCTAACACTGGAAAGGTGCATGGGGAGGTGAGCTCTGGGAGGTTGTGGGGAGGTGTCCAAGATTCATGGCTTTGTTTTTTGCTAGGCAGTGATGGCTATTAGACAGCCATTGTTGCACTGCTGTATTCAGTCTTTGCCCTGAGGTCTCTGCCTTGATGACTGGGTTCAGCCATATTATACACTGGGGCCACAGAAAGGGCACATGTAATCTCAACTACCCTATCTCTTGGGGCTGCAGTAAACTCTAGATTGCATCCTGTGGCCCTCCTCTCTTTCTTTCTCCCTTCCCTCCTCCCCTGTTCACCCAATTCACCCACCTTCAGATGTTTTGATGCACGGATCTCTCAGACATGTTTGTGTGTTGTGTAGGAAAACCTTTGTTAAACTATGGCCATTCAACTTGTTGTAACTTGAAGGGGAGAGATAGAGGGGCATCCCTTATGCTGCCATGTTGCTGATGTCACTGAGAACAATAAACTTTAATGGCTCTTAGTTTAGATAATGCTCTCAGCTTTTGAAAGTGCTTTCCCATGTTATTGAAGTAAAAATAATTTATTGATCACCTCTTGTGGGCAAGGCAATGCTTTTCTTATTAACACATTTATTTCCATTCCTGAGACAGGTAAGGAAAAAATGTCTTTTTATCCTTTCAACAGTTAAGAAAACTAACACATAGAGGAGAGAGTAGAATGCTTTACCTAAGGTCATGAAACCAATCTGGATGATATCAAGTTCTCTTCTAAGTCATCTCAACCCCCTATTATTGTGGTTTGCCTCTTTTCTCAATCACTGGGAAATGGACGATAACCAAAAATACTAGTCCAGAAGAGCCAAAGTGAGAAACAGATAAAAGCAGATGCAAAGAGAATTGGGAAATGGATAAGTAACTTTATTTGACACACACTGTGATAGGTGCTCACACAAAGTTTGCATCATTAATCTTCATAACTATCTCTATGAAATAAATAGTATTGTCCCCAGTTAACAAATACTGAGGCTTAAACTAAGTTACTTATGAGAGTTCACATAGCCAGAAAATTATCCATTTCTCAAACTTGTGTCTCTTTCCCTATTCAGAGTTTCTCTTGAAAGTTTGGGCTGGGCAACTCTTTCTTTTGGGGTTGTTATGCATATTGTAAAATGTTTATTACTGTCCTTAGCATCCACCCACTAGATGCAGTAGTATCCTCACCTCCACTTGTGACAACCAAAAATGTTTCCAGATGTCCCAGAGAATAGGTGAGGGGATAAAGCGCAACTGAGAACCACTGCCTAACAGGTATGGATTATTTCCTTGAGTTGTATGTCTTTAGGGAACTTTCCCACAATGGAATTCTATTAATAGTTTCTTGAATGTGGATTCTCATTAGCTTTCTTTTTGTACCTCACAGCAAAATTGTTATTGACAATGTGGAATTTTACCTAAGCCTTGTGAATCTGGAAAGTAGCAATAATTAAAAAATCGTCCCACCAATTTATGCTCACGAAAAGGCTTACTGCAAGGAAACACCCTTTTTTATCCACCTCTGACAGGGCCAGTCACAGATTCTCTAAATTTCCATTCTTTACTTCATCAATTAGTAGGTGAACTGTTTAGTCCCTACTGATCAGTCAGAACAAAATGCTTACAACTAAACTTTGGTTATGTTTCTCATCATTTCCCAGGCCTTCGGACTTTAGGACAGAATCAAAAGGCTGTGTTTAACCTACAAGAGAAAATTAATTTTAAAAAGTGTGTGGAATATACATTGTGCATATATAACTGAGTAAAACTAAGAAAGAAAGAAAAGGAGGAATTGTATTCAGTGAATTAAAAGGTCACTAATATTTATAGGCTTCTAAGTGGGCTTATTTGGAACCCTCAGGCCAGAAGCAAAAGCAAATAGCTGCCCAGGAACTAATACCTATGCATTGTCAGCATGAAACATCATTGACATGCCAGTTGAGTATTAAAAATGGCCGAGGCATCACTGGCAGGAGTGAGTGACACTAGATGAGAAACCAGTGTGATGAGATTCATTGCCTGAGGCAGAGAACTTTGGCTTAAACTGCCTCCCAAAGGTCTGAATTTAAGAGAAGCCGACTTGTCTCCAACAGTCCCAGTAACTGAGAAATGGCTCATCATTGACAAGGTTAGTTTAAGGAAGTAAAGGTGAAACAGAAATAAAGCCAAAGCTTGATCTGCCGTAAAGAGGTTACCTTTTGTAGCCACTTGAGGATTATACCCTGAGTGTTTCTTCTAACCTGAAACCACTTTAATTTACTCCATAACTTAGCTGGGAGCAGAGCCGGTGTAGGAGTAGGGGGTAAGGAGGTAAAGAAGGAAGAAATGGACGAGCAAAAATAGTTCTACCAGCAGCTGAATTCTGTCCATAATTAGTTTCTAGCTGTTATTTCATCTACTGATTGCATTTAAAAAGTTTAGCTTTTCAACCTAAGTGTTGGGTTTGGCTACAATTCTTTTTCTATGTCCTAGGTATACTGATATTCTAGGTTAGAATTGTATTTAGCTATTTGGGCATAAAACACACTTAATGACATATATTTGTGTTTTTTCCACATAGAGATACTCAAATGAATAAAGAGATACCATACTTGTAAGGAAACTGAGATTGCCTCAGTTCCCTGATACAACCTGTCAATCAGTTTCCTACAACTCTCAGCCTCATTTGTCAACCATATATATCCACCTTCTCTTGCACTGATGAATAATCACACTGACACCAACATTGAACTTTTTGGACCAATGTTGATTGCAATCTCAAGGGTATTCAGTAGCCTAAAAGCAAGTAAATGAATAAAGCTAACAGTATGAGATATAAGAAATGGTAGGGACCATGACTCAGTAGTAGTAAAAGATATTAAAATTCAATTAAAAAAATTTTTTTGCTAACTTCTGTAATAGCAAGTTTGTGGTTTATATGTTGTTCAATAATTTGAAATAGATACCTACATTTGAGACTTGATGTAAAAAAAATAGATTTATGATTTTTATTCTATGCTAGTAATATCTATACCACATTTCATCAAGGAAACAATTGCCTGACCTTTATAGATGCTTTTGCTTTTAAGAGGGCATAGGCTTTCATGTTCACCACAGTCTTTTGTTTGTTCAATCCATTTTTATTATCTGCCCAACCTCTGTTAGTATCTGAGTTAAAAACAAACAAACAAACAAACAAACAAAAACCTCTAGTTTATAAATGCTAAGATTATTAATCCTATTTCAGATTCACAAAGTCAGTCTCCTTTTTCCTGTGCATCTCATCTACACTAGTTAAGATATACATGTTTGTGGAATGGGTAGAGTTTTTATCCCCAAGGATTAATATCAAAAAGGGTCTATATATCACCCTGTGAAATAACCTGATAATAGAACCATGGACCATGACAAAATAATGGATGAATCAAAGCTATCCTGTATGGTCAGATTAACAAAAATAAGTATGGAAAATTAAATCCTGTGTGAAATAACTCAAATGCTTATATTGATCAAGATACGTGCACATTTAAAAATTTGTAATAAAATAAACGTTCTTCAATTTCTTTTCTCCCCCAAATAGAGATGAGAACATATGAATATATTCTTCTTGGAAAGAGAATGGCTTGTTTTCAAATGTGCATGCTTTGATTTTCTTAAAAAGATTGACTAGAAATGTTTTATAATATACATATATATTTAAAATGATAATAAGTTAGGACAGTAATGGCAAAACACAAATACTATAAAATTGCCTTAGGTATTATACTTTCTAGAAATTAGTATTTTATAATACATTTTGAGTTTATGATCAAATGGTAAAGCATAAGAGCATTTGATTTAAATCGAAAGAGATATTATACTATGTGTATATATAAATGTATGTATACATATCATAAAAGATATGCAGATCTATCTATCTATCTATTTATCATCATCTATCACCTATTTATCTTCTATACACCTATCTATCTAATGTGAGACATTATTAAAACAGTGGCTGGGAAGCCGGGATGGCTCAGTGGGTTAGGTTCTCACTTTGCAGCCCCGGGAACTGAGGATCGAATCCCAGCCCCGGCCTGTGCAGACCCACATGCTGAACTGGGGAATTCCCCAGTTCAGTTCTCACTGGGGCAAGACCCCGGCCCAGTTCCTGCCCTGTGCAACTCCAAGCCCACCTGTGGAATGAAACTATGTGGTAAAACTGATGATGTGCAACTATGGAGACTGTTCTGGGCCCT
Organism: Craseonycteris thonglongyai; assembly: GCA_004027555.1. Lineage (NCBI taxonomy): Eukaryota > Metazoa > Chordata > Mammalia > Chiroptera > Craseonycteridae > Craseonycteris > Craseonycteris thonglongyai. The sequence continues at coordinate 9,019 of PVKE010020580.1, read as the reverse complement.
CCTCCTTCTCTCTGTCTCTGACTCTGTATCTCTCTCTCTCTCTCTCTCTCTCTCTCTCTGTCAAAAACAATAAATAAATCTTAAAAAAACACACACACACACACAAAACAAAACAGTGTATCTCCAAATTTATGGGCTTTTTACAATTTGGGCTTTAAGTTTCTAGCTATTTGAAATTTAGTCAATCTTATAAATAGCCCTAAAATATGAAATAAAATAAAAATGAAGTTATAACCAATCCAGAAACCTCTTTTGTTGTACTTTATCAACTCCTGTTTCCCTTTCCCCTTAGCATGTAATTTACTTTTAAGCCTACGTTTTTTATACTTTAAGAAAATTTAACCTTGTAAACACTTAGACTTAGCAAAAGATTATAAAAAGGGTGGTTCCTATTTCCTTCAAATTGTAATGCACAAATGAAATAATATGAAAATTATCAAGACAAAAGACTTTTATATGTCTGTTACCTCAATAAATTATGTGTTTGGATTTATGGTAATCTTTGTTAATTACAGCGTATAGAACAATTTGTTAAGAGAGAATGCATCTTCAAATGCAGTGCTATTTTACAGAACTTTTTTCATCCATTTCTAATTTGTGCATATAGTTTTCTCTTGGGACTAGAGTCCTTGCGTTTGGTGCCAAGAAAGCCATCTTGTAGGAAATCAGTCACTGTAAGACACTTGCACAGAATAAAAAAATATTCTGTTATTACCTCACTGTAAAATGCTGTCTGTAGAAATTATCAGTAATTCTAGGCATTCACACTATCACTGTTCAAAGTGACATTATCAGAGATGTGGCATTGACAGGACAAATTACAAAGCAGTAAGGAAGATAAAGTAATTTGTGGAAGTACAGTAGGCCATACCAATGATACCAAAATAGCTCTAGGTGGTAGAAATTACTCATATATGTGTGTTCATCTCTTTAGGATTAGAAAACAAAGTTCAATGAACTAGTTTATGTCAGGAGTTAGTCAGACCTGTTGCTTTAAAGTGTCTAAGTCACACTAAAATAATGCATATATCTATATCTAATATCTATATCTATACCTATACCTGTAACTATATCTATATCTAATCTATATTTATCTGTCTATCTATCTATTTATCTACGTATATCATCTGTATCATTTATATCATCTATATCTATATCTAATCTATCTATATCTATCACCTATTTATATCTATATCATCATCTATATATCCAAGATCTACATCACGATCATAAAAAAAACATATTCCAGACATTTATTTAGTTCTAGAAATGCAGTCTTAGCTATGAATTGAAGCAAATCAAACTATTTATTTATTCATATTTAAACTGTTATTCATTGAATGTGTACTATCAGGCACTGTTCTAGATACAAGGAATAAAGTGATGAAAGATGGGCAATATACTCATAAAACTTATTATTTGTAGGAAAGGACAGATAATAAACAAATAAAAACAAGAAATAGAAATCATTATTTCTGATAATGAAAAGTAGCATTGCCAAGCCTAAAACAGACATTGATACCAGTACATAGAGTACTGTTACAACATATAAGATATGCTGCAGTAGCTGAGTGAGTGGTTGGGTACCAAGCAGCAAGGGAACAGATATTGGAAGCAGTCCAGATGGGAACTCATGGTTCATAGTTTTAAGCTACAGGGAGTGCCAAAAAAGAAAAAAAAAATACATACACATTTTAGGAAAGGAAAATATCGTATTAAAATTGTAATATTCAACATATACTGATAGCAAAGGTGAATACAAGTCACATTTGACTTCTATAAGTAGAAGAGATGCTTAAAGTAGTCCCTATCAGCATCCAGAAACTTTGATTACAGCAAACTATTGCTTGGGCAATGCTGACCAAAATGTCCACCTGTATTGCTGCGCACGGTGTTTCAATTTACCATGCATCTCAAGCTTATCATGAATGCGCACAAATGTTAGGCGTGTTGGAGGTTCTGTTGCATACTCATGCCTCCATTGTCATTGTACTTCCACTATATTCTCAAATTTCAAATACCACTTCAAAATATTGTCATGCTCTTCAAAGGACAACTGTGCTTTCACCATTTTCTTTAACTGTCCTGCCTTTCCCATGGTGATGCTGGCATTCATTTGATTAATGCCATCTTTTGAGTGAATACCAGAATACACTTTGCTACTATAATTGATTTCAACTGTGGAAACTAATACATAGATAACATCTCCTACATTATGTGTACTATTTTTGGCACCCCTGGTAAAATTGTTGTTCACAGTAACTTGGGGAAAAGATCAGCTTCCAACTGATCCTCTGGCTCCAGAGAAAATGGTTGGAAAGTGTGAGAGTAGATATGTGTACTCAAATAGTAATGTAATACAAAGTTTACATGGGAAAGAATTGGCTGAATTGCCAAAAGAAATTAGAAAAATAAAATTAAAGAGTTTCTATTTGAGAGTGTCCAATGCTTACCAATGCTTACTGCTTTGACACAACACACAGATTGGAAGACGAGACTGAATGATTAAGGACAGTTCTTATGAAGCCCTGAATGAAGACTAGATTAAAGTTGTGGTCATGTCCCTCAGAACTATTATGCCATTGGGATGATGGGATGGCTCAGCAGGTTGAGCACTCGCCTTGCAGCCCCTGGGTCAGAAAATCGAATCCTGGCCCTGCCTATGACCCACGCGGATCCATATTCTGAGCTGGGGTGTGCCCCCAGTTCAGTTCTTGCCAAGGCAAGCTTTCCATGTGGGAAGCTCCTGGTTCAGCTCTCACCCTGGGCATGCTTCCCATGTAGATGACCCCAGCTCACAGCTGGGGGGGTGGGGGGGGAGCGGGGGGAGGGCAAGCCTCCCATACCCAGGCCGGTTCCTGCCCTGCGTGCCCTGCGCCCACCTGTGGAATGAAACAATATCAAAAACAAATGTATAACTATGAAGACTGCTCTGGACTCACCCCTTTTCTCTATCTCTGTCTCTTTCTCTGTTGGAAACAATAAAAATAAATCTTAAAACAAAACAAAACAAAACAAAAAATTATTATGCCAGGGCACCTCCTGTCACAAGCATACAAGCACTTCACAATTATGGGAGTGTGTATACTGCGTTATAGTCTCTTTCTGTAGATCAGGACAATCCAACACTCTCACAGGAATCATGGATCAGCCTCCAAAAGTGATCGAGTAAATGCCAAGGAAGGACACATAGAAATGATGTTGAATGGTGAACACTCTTTACTCAATATTCATTAATCACCACACTTGTCACACACAAATAAACATCACACACACACACACACACACACACACACACACACACAAACAGAATAAATGTGGAATAAGGTAGAGTGAGAAATAGAATAGGATCATGAACCCAAGGGTCTAAGTTAGCACTATGCGTCCAGAAAGCAGCTGCAAGGTGGATTCTCAGGTAGGAGAGTCTCACCGCGGCTAGTCACACGGCACTCATGAAGGGAGTCATTCTGGCGTGGATGCTGCGATGGTGTGCCTGAGCAATCCTAGGCTTCTTATAGTTTGCAAAAGTCCTAAGTGGCATCATCTGGTTGGTCGCTACACATGTGCCAAGTTATTTATAATGCCTATCGTGCATTTTTGAGTTTATCAGTCTTGCACAGCTGTTTAGAGTTGTTTATATTACTATACTGTGCACGTGCGGGAGTTTGTTCACATTACTGTACATGTACTTGAGTCTGTTTACATCACTCTATTGTGCATGTACTAGAATTTGTTTACATTTGGCATCTGTCATGCTCTCTACACCTCCTCATTACCACCATTAACTAAAATATAAAGTATGAAAGCAAAAAATTAAATCAATCAGGCTTGAGAAATATGTCTGGGAAAAACTCTAAATTTAATTGTAAGTACACGAAACATGACTGGAATAAAATATATCACATATCTATTAAATTGTTGAAGGAATGCATAGCCAAAACTTCCATAAACCTGGTCTTTTAAGAAGGCTTTGGCATTTGGAGCCTAACAATAACTTGGACTCATAATCTTCAGGAGTAGAAACCAGATGAGAAGTGTTCTTCCCCTACATGTATTTTCAGAAAATACTGCAGATGTCACCATGGAGACTAGAATTAGGGGCCACAGAAAATGAAGAACAAAATAAATTTCTGAACGAGAACCGAATCAGGATTTGATCAAGAATTTCTCCATGCCCAGTTTAGGATGATTTCATGACTCATAAGACAAGATTTCCTGAATTCTATAATCCAAGAATTGTTTTGTGTATCTTCCTTTCCTAAATAAGATTATCACCTCACTTATTATCTGTGGGTCCACTATTGTATAGTAGGTCAAAATACAGATAATTTTTACTTTGGTTGATAGTTTGCTAGATTAGGACGGGCCACATCTGCATCATAAAGAAAATATTGTACCTCACTTGTAAATTCTAAAATTTGAGCTGCAGGCAGTAGCTGGGTGGGACTTCAGGTTATCTCATTTTAGAGGGATTCAATGTCTTTAACCTGTGAAAGAAAGGAGCACAGGGCTATTTGAGGTATAAGAGAATGGACTGTGACATCTCCACTAATCATCATGCCCTTTTCTACTTATTCCTTCAAAAAATAAATTCTTATTGTATGCAGTTGAGATTAACCACATGGTCTAGAAAATGGAGGCAACATAATATATTCTCGGCTTAATTCGTTAAAAACCTCTCTTACATGATCTTACATGTTCTTTCCCCCTTCCCCAAGGCTAGAAATGAGATACAATTTTGGAAGTCTTGTTTCAAAGATTGGTGAAGCCAATATGTGAAAGAAGCCTTGGTTCCAGATTCATTATTTGGATACAAGTCATACAACTGGAAACACCCTGTTTTAACTGTTAAATATGAGAGATGAGTAATGTATATGGTATCAAGCTCTTGATGTTTTAAGGCTTATTTCAAAAGTAGTAATCCAAATGGTTACAGCTCCAAATAAAAATACTTAACATAATAAAACTTTAGGAAGTTTTTGCAGCTCAAGGATATCCTCAACATCCTGAAAGAATTTCATCCTTGCACCATTTTCAGTGCATTGCCTATTTTGTCCTTGTGATTATTATTATTACACAGCCATAAAGAGGTTGCCACAGCTAAAGACACTACAGTCACAGGTGAGGAGAAGATGTGGTGGTGGGAGTGGGTAGAGGTATAGTGATTGGAGCTGCAAAAGACCTTTTTCTTTCTTTTTTTTTTTTTATTGCTAAATTTAGTGGGGTGACATTGAAGACCTTCTTTATGACTCTCTCATCTAGTCAGTAAAATAGATTTTTACCAGAATTCCTCTATACCGTGGACTGAATATTTGTATCCCCCCCTAGTTCATATGTTGAAGCCCTACTATCCTAGGTGATGGTATAGAGAGGTGAGACCATTGAGAAGTGATTAGGTTTAGAAGAGGTTAGGAGAGTAGGATCTCATAATGGGATTAATATAAGAACATGGGAGAATATAGCCATTTGCAAACCAGGAAGGGAAATCTCACTAGAAACTAAATCTACTGGCATCTTAATCTTGGATCTTCCATTCTCCTGAACTCTAAGAAATAAATATTTAAGCTACTCAGTCTATGGTATTTTTTTTTATAGTAGTCTAAGCAGATTAATACACTCCACCATATATTTACTGTCTTGACCCAAGGCTGTGCTAACTTCCTCATGCCTGCCATTCATAATCAGTCAAAAGAACTCTGGACCATGTAGATATTCTGCAGAATTGGTTCAAGTACCCAGCGATTTTTTTGTAGTAGTTCACTATGTCAATGTTGTCATGTTAATTGGACCAGAATATCAAGAAGTTACAAATGCATTGGGAGCCATAAAAAGCAACATGTATCACAGAAAATAGAAAACAATCCATATGAAAATATGGGGGCCAGTCACATCAGTGATAGTTTTAAAAATGTAATGGCCTAGGGTATATTGAAATAATACAAACAAGTTGAAAGACAAAGTACTGAAACACTTTGTATTAGAGAGACAGCATATTTTACACTTGGGACTACTTCTCTGATCCATACGTGGGTGACAGCAAAGGTTGCCAGTTTTCTGTGGGAACCAGAGCATAAAATAGCTCCAGAGTAGGGTTAGAATACCAATGATTCTACTATTTGAACCATATGACCCAATACATTTTATATTATTACACGTAGCAGTGATGGGAGAGGGTGTTACGTGTTTATCATAATCTTAATACGAGAATCACAACAGCGACCCCAAGGTGATGCTACCTGCAGTAAAAAATTTCACTCTATTTAAAAAACATTTCCAGAAGATGTGGATCAGCTTATTATGAGATATTGAAGTGGTCACTCAGCTGATCTTTTCATCAGTAACGGATGTCTGAGAACCAAAAAGTCCTAAGATGGGTTGGGTCCAGAAGAAATTCACCAGAAGACAGAATTGCACATTTGTATTGAGCAAGAGCAGGGACAGAACACACATGTAAAATTCACCAGCAGGTAGCCTAGACCCCAATTCATTCATCATTATTACACTCATATTTCTCCTTTAGCTCCCACCTATGGCTCACACATGAGAAGGATCATTATAATTAGCTGACGAAAGAGAAAAATGACTGGATTTTGTCATACATCCTTGGCTCATTACGTGGTGCAAAGTAGGAAGGAGGCATCAAATATACGCTGATGGAAAGAGAATTGACTCTGGGTGATGAGCACATAACGCAACACATAGGTGATGTAATGTAGAATTGTACACCTGGAACCTATGTAAGTTTTACCAACCAACGTTATAGCAGTAAGTTTAACAATAGGAAAAACAAAACAAACAAAAAAAACCTGTATGAATAAATCTTCCCAGTGGACAGAGCTGTAGGTGATGCATATGATTTTTCACTTCATGTGAAAAAAAGAAGTGGGCCAATATAAAGCTATAATATATCTTAGACTCAAAGGCTGTGGTGAAAAGCCAAATTGGTCAGGACTTGGAAGGAGAGAGATTAAATTAATGAGATAAAGTAGTTCTATGAGAAAAAAAAAAAATATATATATATATATATATACGTGTATGGACCTATGGGGTCAGTCACTAAGGATGAACATCTTTGTGTCATCTATTAAAACTCAACAGAGAGAGGGACTCAGAGATGGCTCAGCAGATTAAGTGCTTGTTTTGCAGCCAGAGACTGAGGATAAAATCCTGGCCCCAGCCTGTCTGGACACATATGCTGAACTGGGATGTGCTTCCCATGTGGGAGGCCCCCAGTTCAGTTCTCACCCCTCGGTTCAGCCCCTAGCTCACAGGGGTGTGCCTCCCATGCGGGAGGCCCCGTCCCAGTTTCTGCCCTCTGGGCTCCTGCGCCCACCTGTGTGGAATGAAACTATATCCAAAACTGATGATGTGCAACTATGGAGACTGCTCTGGGCCCTCCCCCTTCTCCCTCTGTCTCTGTCTCTCTCTCTCTTGTCAAAAATAATAAATTAAATCTTAAAAAAGAAAGAAAGGAAAAGAAAATCTTATAAACACCTTAGAGTCCAGAAAAAAGTCAAGTGTTTATAACTACTGAGGTCAAAAAGAACTGAAAATGTTAGTAAATTCAGTAGAAATTAATGATGCTAAATTTTTTGAAGTAGTTGAGAATTTCTATGAACCCAGCTCAGGATAGATCAACAAATGTAAGTGCAGTGTAAGAGCCACTGGGACGTTCAAGTGGGTGCTGCTAAGAAGGACACCTGAAAGCAAAGAAATATAAGACAACCTGAAGGAGGAACTCACCATACACGTAAAAACAGAAGAAACTCGGGTATTTGATTAGTGGACCCTCATTAAATCTACAATCGTGAGGCAGTTGGATACATGGAATAAAGAAATGTTTCTTTAAAGATTTTTTCTGAAATGAGCAAAAAATATCTAGACTCTCAAGACTTCTATAATGTTGTAGGGTTTATTCTTTGTCTTCCAGGAAGTACAGCACCTGTCAAAAGAGTATTTTCTGTTATGAACATTATGTGGTCAAAGAAAAACTTAGACTAACTGTTGAGACAATATGGGCTTACGTTACTTGTACAACAAAATTGTGTCACGGAGTGTGAATAGTTTTAAAAGGTGTTGAAAGATTGAAATTTGTTGTGTAAGATTACTTCATTGGAGAAATATTCATAGTATGATCATGGTAAAATATAGTCCCCATCTATATCTACCTAATTTTTTGTATGAGTTCTGTCACTGGAGAATAGTTGTCAGCTTAATATGTTCATGTAATAAAACATCTGTTATCATCTTACTGTTTTATGAATATGGAATATTACATAACCCCATCCAGTTATTGTCATCCCAATATCCTGTTTTTGTTTCAGAGAAATATGGTCAGCCTATATAACAGGCAAAGCCACAGAAGTTCATAGTGACTTAACTCAAGACTCCTCAGGTGTGATATTCTGCAACATTCCAGTCTGTGAGATCGCTTAGCAGAGACACTAACAGGGAGAGGAATTTAGAAATAATAATAGTGGAGGGAAACAATGAGTACAATCTATGCCTTTGGACTAGTGGTAGTACACACACTATAGATTATCTCCTTTATCATTTTTGTGTTTCCTTAATAATTTTGAAAGAACTCGTTCCAGAACTTAATATATGAAGCTCATGAATCTGAGTAGTGCAGAAAGTGAAATGTTGTGTATGCTCTCAATCTCCCACCTTCTGTGAGTATTTTTGGCTCACAGCTCTCAGCCAGGAACTTTCTCTGGGAATTACCCTCAACCAAGGAAAACTGACACACCCAGTTATGTTCTCACCTCTCATTCAGTGACTAACTGATGAAGAGGCATAAATATCTACTTCTTCAAAGCAAGTTGGGATTGTCTTATATAAATGTTCCAGAACCAGGGTTCTTAGTAGAATAGATGGATCTGCAAAAATCTTAATTTTTTTTTTTTATTAATTTATTGTTAAAGTTGATGAGGTTACATTGGTTGGTAACAATTAGATAGTTTACAGATGTACAAGTCCACATCACATCATTCATGCATCGTATTATGTGCCCATCACT